>NKYR01000064.1:0-41048 GCA_003184365.1 Evernia prunastri
AGGAACTCCCTGATTAGTAAAGTAGTTTACTAGATAGGCGTATTAAGCAATCAATCAATCAATCAATCAAAAGATTCGAAAAGATTTATTATTATTAAGCTTATTTCTTATCTCTTTATAAGATAATAATATAATTTTATTCGCGTTATCGTCGCTCTTTTATTTTTTATCGCTTATTTTTCAAATTAACTTTATTATTTTCTTTCAAAACGCGTTAAATTCTTTTAAATCGTCTTAATTATTTATTAATAATCTATCTACTTTAAATTCTTTAAAAGATCTCTTTTAAGACGTATTAGACGCGCTCTTTAACGATATAAATCTTTATAATACATTTCGAACGCTTTCTTTCGATCTCGATAATAAATTATTTTAATCTTTAAAAAAATTATAAAAACTTATCGCGCGATATTTTTATACGATAAAGTCGAAGCGTTATTATTTAAATTTAATAAATAATTCTTGTATTAAATATATAACGCTGAAATAAAAGAATAAAATAGAAGAATAATATTATAATAAGAATAAAATCGAGATTAATACGTTTGAAACGACGTATAAGAATAATATTTATATCGACGAATTAAGTTATAATTACGTTTAGAGTGAAACGAGTATAAATAAACTCATTTATTTAAACGAAAATGTAATTAATAAAATATTATACTTTATTATACGTATACGTGAAATAATCGCTCTCACTCTCGATTTCAAAAAAATTCGTTAATATAATATTAATATAATAACGTCGTTTTAATAATTTTATAACAAGTTATGATTAATTATTCGATCGTTTTTTATACGTGTAAAATTTAAAAAGCGATTACTATTTATATATTCGCGTTAACGTCTTTAAAGAATAAAAGATCGATATTTAAATAAATCTATATAGTAAATAATAATTAAAAATAGACTATATATCGATATTATCTTCTTTCGACGATTCTTTTAATATTAAATTAATATATATATAATATCACTAAATATAAATTTTTATAAGCATATTAAGAAATCGCTATATCATAAAATTATTAAATATTTAAAATAAATTAATTCTTATATCGTAGCTCTTAAAATAATAAGCGAGAGATTAATTAACGATAATAATCTACGAGACTATAGATTACTTTATAAGAATCTTCGTTATTATAATTCACAAATTTATAACCATTTTACTTCGAACGAGATCGCTATCGTTTAAAAAAACGATATTAATAATCTTTTAGATATATTTAAAATAAAAAATATTTTAATAAAGATTAAAAGTAATAAGAGATATAAAGTATCGTATTAATATTTCGCTTATATATTTTTACGTTATTCTCTTATCTTTTTATATAACGAATTTTTATAATATAATGTCATTTCGAATATAAGTAAAACTTATACTTTCGATAATAATCTTTATATCTCGCGTAGTAGATCTAAATAAGCTTCTCGACGAATTCGAGAGTCGCTTATTAAACGAGATAATTATAAATAAATAATTTAAGTCTTATTTTATAGATACGCGATATCTATATTTCTTTTAATCGATTATATCGTTAATATCATATAGATATTAAATATAAATTCGATTTCGTAAATTTAATCGCGTTCTATATTACGAACGATTATTATAATACTTCGTTTACAATATATATATAATAATTAAAAATAATAATCTTTATTAAATAAAGATGAATTAAAAGATTATTTATTTTAATACGTATTAAGCAGTCGTCGATATTGAAATTAACGAAGTTATTATAAATACTTAACTCGATAAATAGCGAGTTATTATTTCTTTTATACATTATAAAGATTTAAGATTTATAAAATAATTCTATCAAGATATTATTACTCTATCTACGAGATTCGATCGATTAAATCTCTTTATTATTTTTATCTATAATTCGAATTAAAAGAAGATTTAAAAAAATCTTCTACTAGATAAACGAGCGGTCGATTATTCAAATCTAATCGTGGAAATATTTAAATTAAAATTAAAATTCAGAATTCTACTGAATAATATTCTAAGAAAGAAGATATTTAATAAATGCTTATATTCTTTCGTAAAGATAACTTATATATCTTTATCAATCTTTTTTTTATAACTTAACGATATATTAATTAAATAATTAGAATAGATTATTCTTTTATCATTTAGAGATCTTTCTAATACGATCTAAAATTTCGAACGTTATAATTTATATCTATAAATTTTATAATATCGTTAATTTTTTTCTTTCTCACTAAAAGCGAAGTACGATCGATGTTAATTCTAATCTTAACTTCTTTTATATTTATTTAAATCGAATATTAACGTATATTTACACGATAGAATTTCAAAAACGCGATCTTTTATATATATATATTCTTATTATATTATATTCTAAAAATTGATTCTTTATCGTCGCTAAGATAAACGTTATTATTAATGCTGAAATTTTTAACGAACGTCTATATCTTAATTTATATATTATCGTTACGTGATATATACTTTATAATAATTACAGTTATTATAATATTAATAAAATAGATATCATTTCATTATATTAAGATTTTAATAAGAATATATATAATAAGAAATTTTCAAAGAACTTTTACGATTATATCGTCTTTGAATTAGACTTTAAATATTTCAAATATCGTCGACGTAGATCTACTACGATTTTAGAGAATAACTTTAAATAAAATTGCTAAGTGATATTATATAATCTTTATTTATTGATTAAATATAATATTTACATTAATGTAAAGATTTACGTTAACGTTAAAGTATATAAATATATCTTTAAATACGTTTTTAAGAATAGCGATCGAATTAGTTTATAAATAGTATTTAAAGATTAATAGAGTATAGACGCGATAGAATTAAATTTAATAAACGAGATTTAAGAATATAAAGACGCACGATAAATAAGTTTTATAAAAATCTATTAAAGAATATTTGAATTCAAATTATATAATCATAATTCTTTTATAAAATATTTAATAATTTATTTTTTCAATCGATAGAAAATTAAATATAACGATAATTTCGATCTCGCTAACGTTTTAAGCGAATAAAAAGATCGTCGAATTAGATTAATAATCTTCTTTAAGTTTAATTAAGCGCGTTATAATTAAAACGATATAATAAATCTTCTTTATTTTAATATATCAAACGATTAAATATAAAATTATTAAGATAAATAAATCGTTCGTAAGAGAGAAAGAGATATTATCGTTTATATATATTATATTAATTCGAATATAAACGAGTTATTTTATCTGCGATATCTTCTATTAAATATATTAAATCTTAAATCGTTTAAAGATTTACGAATAATAGATAATAATATTTTATTTATTTATTATAATGCATATATAGCGAGAGATCTACTATAAAATAACGTCGAATAAAATTAAATTTTAAAAAAAGTAGATATTTGATAGAGCGAACGATACTTACGAAGTCTATTCGTTATAATTCTACTTAATTATAATTTTAACGATTTATTGAATTCATATCGAGCGAGATATATAATTTACTTTTTTTTATATATATAATTAAATATATAATTAAATAAAAAGAATATCGCGCTATCTGCCCAGGCAGGGAACTTATATGACGGCAGGTTCGACCACCACAAGATGCTGAGGAAGGCTGAGAGCTCGGTCGCTGTCCAAATGAGAAGCGGCAAAATCGGGCTTAACGCATTCCTCAACAGGATAAGGGTTCCAGGTATCGACTCCGACTGCAGGTGCGGATGGAGAAGACAAGATGTCAAGCATATCCTCCTCTTCTGTCCGAGATCGCGGGAGGATAAACCACGGCTACTTGCGGAGGCGGGTACCAGGGACTTCCAGACAATGCTGACCACGACCAAAGGGATCCGGGTAGCGGCAAGGTGGATGGTTAACTCCGGCTGGTTAAACAGCTTCGAGTTGGCCAGCGAACAACTCCAACGGTCAAGACTACCCCTCGGGGTAGAGGAGACCATTAAGCCCAAAAAGGGCGCACGAAGAAGCGATCGTACCCGCCTCTAGAGGCGGGGGCGATCAGAGATACAAAAGTCAGAGAATAGAAGAGTCGGCGCAAAGAAGTAGAGAGATGTGCGGTGGTGTAATAGGGCTCCTAAGGAGCACAGCAGAAGGGAGAGCGTACTGTTTAGTTGAAGTTTTTGTCCAGAGGTTCGCCCTCAGGTTTCTTCAACGCCCAGCCGTAAAGCTGGTTCAGCGTTAATGTTACCCTCATTAGCTTACATCAAGTAGCTAGCATAGGCGTATAAAACAATCAATCAATCAATATCGCGCTATTAATATAATAAAATATTACGAACTTTTTGAATATAATATTCTAATATTTTAGACTTAAAACGCTTTCGCTAAGCGTATTTAATCTTTTTTTTATTCGTAAAATAATTCGCTAAGTCGCTTTCTCACATCTTATCTCTATTTATATTTTTAAAATCTTTCTAAATTAATTAATTCTTATATTTAAATTATCGAACGATTATATTTATATTCTTTAAATTAATTATTAAGATCTTTCTCTATCGAACGATACGAAAATTAAATAAATTATCATCGAGAACTTCTATTTTTATTTGATTAAAACTCGTTTAAAAAAAATTAATTCGACGAAAGATATACGTCTTAGCGATTTTAATCTATTAGAATATTTATAATAGTATAATTAATATTATAATAATAATCGCAATCGACTTTTACGCGAAGAACTCGATTATCGAATCGATAATTAAAACGAGATACTTAATAACGATCAAATAATAGCTGCTGACGTTATTTAAAACTTGATTATTAATTTTATTAATCAATTCTTCTTTTTTAATAATTATAAGAATATTAATAAAATTATAATTTAAAATATTATGTTACGAAGAATTCGAAGTGACTTTAAAATAATTATAGTAATAATTTCATTCGATATTATTTTTATTCTTCTTTAAGACGATCGTATTGTTTACTCTCGCTTTAAAATTTCTTTAAATACTACTACTTAATTCGTCTATAATATAATAATTAATTCTAATCTCGCTGAATTATTTCGTGTAATAAAGCTTATTTTTTAAATCGAGATTTTTATATAAAATCGTCACGATATCGAGATCGTTAATCGTATATTTTAAAATATTCGAAATAATATTAATTCTTTTAATGAAATCGTTATATGCTTTTGCGAAATTTTTTATTAAGTGCTTTCGATTATTAAGAGCGTCGAATTAAATCGTATTATTCTAATTATTTTTAGAGCGTTACGTCTTTAAAATCATATTCAAATTCTTAAATTAACGAAAAATATACGACTTCGCAATCTAAATTTAATCGATTAAGATCGAATTAACGTAAAAGAATTCGCTCGAAACTTATTAAATATAAGTAATAAAATCGCTATAAGCATCGTTAAAGAATATATCATTAATTAATTCATCGAATAACTAGCAGAAGACTTCGTTATTATATTAATTAATATTATCTATAATAATATCGATTTATATCGCTCGACTAAATTTTACACGTTTAAAGCGATTCTTTATATTTTTAATAAAAACGTCGTTCGATTTAATACTTAAATATTTAAAAAAAAATTTAAGACGGAGATCGTTTATTAAAGTCGCGATTAAGTCGTTAATAAAGAAAATAACTTTCTTCTTTCTATCGAAATAATAAATATCTTCGAACTTATCGCTTTTTTATCGCATTATTTAAAGTTAAAATAAAACTATATAATTATGCTACTAAGAAATTTGAAATAGATAATAAATTCATATAATAATATACGTCTATAAGTTAAGCAAATTAAAATAAAAATACTTAATTATCGTATTTTCGAAGACGAATATAACGATAAACGTTATTATATATCGCGTATTTTATTATTATTATCGAATTCAAATAATCTATATACTTTCTTTCGACGAATTTAGTACTCTATTCGTCTAACGTTTAATATAATTATTAATAAATCTTAAGAATAATCGTTACAATACGTCGATTTGAGTCTCTATTCGAAGATTTTCGCGTACGATTAATTATATATAATCTTAAATAGAGTTATCAACAAGAATAAGCTAATTATTATGACCGTAAAGAATCTATCGAGAAAGTAATCGAATTAATCGACGAGATATATTAGAAATAAGATAATTAAGTAAGTTTTTCTATCGACGACGAGTTTATAGTAGTGAAATTAGACGAATATCGTATAGAAGGCAAATAGACAAATAGATAAATAGATAGAAATCGTATAGTAGACATTGTAGACGATTGCCGCATAGATCGCAATTAGAGTTTAATTTCACAGAACTAACTACATTTCGATATAGCGCCATGAATTTAATTTATATACCTATATTTATTATATATATATGAAATTTAAAACATATCGCGAAGATAAGTAATATTTACTCAAATCGCTCTTTATTCTTAATCGCTATTAATTAAATAACTTAATTAATTTTATTACTTCGCTTTCGATATATTCTCGATATAAACACTCTTATTAATATATTAGAATTATTATTAATCCATTATCAAAAAAAAAGAAAGGGGGTTTTCTTTTTAACTTTTTTAAAGTAGAGACGATCATATAAGTCTTTATCGAATAAATTTAAAGAAAAAAGAGATATTTATCTATTATCATCTTCGATCGAAATATATAATTTATAGTATATTTTTAAAGAAGTTTATACGAAAGAGTTAAGACGAAATTTAAACTCTTTATTATCTTTTATTTAAAAACGAATAAATAAACGAAAAATATAAACGTCGCACTTAAGCAGTACTTGAGAATATACGTTAATTATTATTAAGACGATTAAATCGACTAATTGTTAATAATTAAATTCGAAGTTAAATTTAATCATAGCGTCTTTATCGAAATCGCTTTTTTATTATTATTAAAGATTATATATCTCGCTTCGAAATAAAGTTTTTAACGTTATAAAAATAAAGCGTTAATTAGCGAATAAAGAAAAAGATTAAATTAGCGAATAACTTTATCGAGAAAATAAATCTATTTCGTTAACATTTACGCGAATAACTTAAATAATCTCGAACTTTATAAAAAAAGCAAGTCGATAGACGTTATCTTTTTATTTCGAAATTTAAAGTTGAAGATATAATTAATATTAAATAGTAAGACTATTCGTTTAAATAAGTCGTTAAATCACAAAAATTTAAGTTCTTTTTAAATTATCAAAGTATATATCTTAGAAGTGTTAGTAGTATTCGATATTAAATATTGACTATAAATTAAAGTATTATACGCGACAATAATGTAAACTATATAATAAGAACTACACATCGCTTTCTATAAATCGTATCGTTATTTTTAATAACGTGTTAATAATATTATAATAACATTGTAATGACGCATTAATGACGTATTAATAATGTATTAATAACGCATCAATGATATTAGGATAATGTATTAATGAGATTTTAATAAAATTACAATAGCGCATTAATAGAATTATAATAATATATGTCAAGGTTCAGCCTTAGTGAAGAGGTTTTCTAGTGCTTTCCGCCGGCCGCTAGGCCTAAAGAGTCACGGTTCAGCCTTAGTGAATAGGTTTTCTAGTGCTTTCCGCCGGCCGCTTGGCCTAAAGACCAATTTCATGCTGGGAGGCATGACCTATTCTACTACTTAAGGCCTTGGCGAAGGCGCGCCCAGGCTGGAACCATCACAATATATTACTAACATTACAGTATTATATTTCGAATACTGTAAGATTACAATAGTATTAATTATTGAAATTTAGCTAAATACTATGCTATAGACTATATAGTTCAGAAATCTCCGTCACTATGAATTTGAATTTGAATTTCCATGGCATGGACATGAATATAGCCTATAGGTATGCTGAAATATCTCCTCATGGCTGTATGGCTGCATGACTGAACGGCTGCAATAGACCTGAGCATGGGCATAGATATGCTGAGATATTTCCCTATGGCTGCATAACTGCATGGCTAAACGGCTGCAATAGACATGAGCATGAGCAATAGGCATAGGCTTGGACTTGGGTATAGATATGCTGAGATGTCTCCGCATGGCTGCATAGCTGAATGACTGCAATAGGCATAGACATGAGCATGGGCAGTAAACATAGGCTTGGGCTTGGGTATAGTGCTGAGATGTCTTCGCATAGCTGCATAGCTGAATAACTGTATGGGTATAAATAAGAGTATAGGTAAGACTGAGATATCTCTATTGCTGTAATGACTGCAATAATTGCAATAACTACAATAACTAAATAACTGAATGATTGCAAAAAGTATAAGCGTGATTGAGATATCTTCGTGACTGCAATAACTAAATAACTAAATAACTAAATAACTACAAAATGTATAAGCGTGACTAAGATATCTTCGCGACTATAATAACTACAATAACTGCAATGACTGAATAATTAAATAACTAAATAATTGCAAAAAGTATAAGCGTGACTAAAATATCTTTATAATTGCAATAACTTAAATAACTTAAATGATTAATGATTAAATAATTGAATAATTGCAAAAAGTATAAGTATAAGTATAAATATAAGTATAAATATGAATATAGATATGCTAAGACATTTTCGTATAACTTTATAACTGTATAGCTAAATAATTACAATAACTATAAGACTTAATAGCGAAATAATCGAATAACTAAATGATTATAAAAAGTATAAACATAGAGTATATAGTATAAGCGTAATCGAGATATCTTTATAACTTTAGTGACTGTATAATTAAATAGCTATATAACGAAATAGTTATATAGAGTATAGATATAGATATAGATATAGATATATTATATGAATATGTAACTTATTACGTCATTAACGATTTATTACAAGCGATAATTTATTATTACACTATCAAATATCGATTTTTTGAAAAGGTCTAACTAAGAAACATTAATTATAAATATCGAAATTACTTAATTTCTCTAAGATAATAATTTCGTCTATAAATTAAAATTATTTACGTCTATAAGCAAAGTTTATTTCGTATTTTATTTATAGTTTCTTTATCTAGATAATAGTAATTCGCTATTTGAATAAAGAATATTATCGTTATCGTCGTTAAAGATCGACGAAGAAGACGAAATTGTTATGGGTTCATCAAGTTGGGTGTAATAAGCATAGAGATTTCTATGGAGAAATCTGGTCTTTTAGCATACATGCCAAGGCCTGCCAAGCCACTGTCTCCATCGTCTCCTTCGGTCTTGCCCAAGTGAGCCAAGCAATGCCTGGGCTGCAATCCATACCCATAACAGAAATATAAGAAGTCGATAGTATTCTCGAATCAAAAATGGATGAGAAAAAAAAAGATTTATTGATAAATAAGAAAGAATATCTTATATACAAAATTAAGTACTTAAAATCAAAAGCTTATAATAATTCTTTATGATAATCATTTATAAATGCAGTCGATAGCTTTAATCTTATCGTCGATTATTATCATTAATATTCTAAAAGTAAGAGTTTTTATTTTTCGTTTTAGAAGTTCTTCGAATAAACTTTTCTTTTAATATTATTTATATATAACTATAACGACGTACGCGACGATCTCGAATTCGCATCGAAATACTAAGTTAAAACGTTTAAGAAAGTATATCTGCTTACGTTTAAATATACGTCGCGTGTATTTTTATAAGAATATAAGTAATCGTCGTCAAAGCTTCGATTTTGAGAAGAGAGATAATGTTATAATTTTATAATATTCTTCTATATACTTAATAGATCGAATAGTCTATTTAGTTATTCTTTCGCACTGTAAAGATCTAATAGCATTAGTTTCTATTCGATCTAGTGTCTTAACGTATATATAATTCTTCTATCTCTACGCAGTTATATAATGATTTTATATAGATAGTATTTTATTTATACTATAATATAGCTTAATTCTTAAATTATTTAGTCTCTATTATAAGATTATAATCTTTAGTTTTTTTTAAAATATTTATTCTATTATATTTAATTATAAAATTCGTTAAAAAAATATTATTAATATATTAAAATTATAAAGTAGAATTAAGCTTAAATAGCTTAATTTAATATATATAATTAATATTAGTTTTAGAGTTACTTCGCTCTTTAATATAACGTATTCAATTAATTTGCTAGATCTAGCTCGAACGCGCTCTTATAAAAACTTTAATATATTCGTTTTGTAATTTTAATTACTATATAATATCTTTAAACTTAAATAAGTTATAGAGCTCGATTCGCGCTCTTTAACGATATAAAACTCTTTTAAATTAACTTACTATTCATCGAGTGATATTCGACTACTTATTTTCCACTCTCAAGAGACCCCGAAACTTTTTTCCCCGGTGGTCCAGAAATCAGCCTTCAAAATCCTCAGAACACTTCTCAAATTAAATTCGTGGGGCCTACACTTGTAATTCATAAAAAGAACGTTATAAATTATTAGATTTTAGAGATATTATGATCAGATATCGTATATAGTCTCAGATATATCGGCAGCTAGACGCCGCTATCGATACTCTTAGACACCCCTCCTCTGTCGTCAGCTCCCGGGGCCAGGGCATCTTGGGAAGAAAGTCCATCTATGGTGAATACACAGCGCATTTACTTGTAGTAAAGGCATACCTAAGTAAATGGAGTAAGGTGAACGGTGTCGCGAGGTTTGATGGCTTTCAAATCGACTTCGCGCATGATCAACAGGCATCTAGAGATCTGTTCGCACGTTCGCAATGAATTGAATAAGTCGATTGTCATGCTAGATACTATGCGATTGAAGCTTGAAGCACAGGCATTCTGTTTGGGAGGGTTAGTTATGGGAGTAACACGCGTCGGAGCAAGCTCCCGTGTGGGCTTGGGAGCATCAGTCGAGGGAGGCAAGATTGCCGGGACTAGCCGATTTCGAGGCCAGAGACTGGGGCACTCACTTGTGCTTGCGACCACTTCGACGTGCCTAAACCGTTAGGGCCAAATGTAGTATTTTAGGCTGGCTGCGGGTGTCTTGGGCCCTTGGTTCTTGCACAATTGAAAGGTGCATAGCGCTGCTGTCTCGCTTAAGGCAGCGGGGATTGAGCAAGCAGGACGCCGTGCGATAGGGTAGATAAGCAGTTGCTAGGGCTCGGTCTTGGGCTCCCGGCTAACAATGAAAGTCCCTCTTAAGGGCACTTGGCCCCCCCAAAAGTTTCTTCCAAAAACATCCATCATCTCTGCTGAAACCCTTCACCCACACCTGCCTCTGTTTACCTTATAACACTCATCAAAAGCATTCATCATGGCGCGTCCCAAAAAGGCCGAAGAGAAGCCAAAGGACTCCGGAAGTCTACAGATCAGTGTCGAGGATTTTGTCCGCACTAGGAATTCGGTGAGCTTCACTCATTTCCTTCACATGTTTGGCTTTGGTCGCGTCCATTGCACCCCCTCATCGCGTCTGATCACTATCATCGAGCCACCATTCCACCCCAACATATTATGATGTCTACGATCCCTCCACTTCAGCTCTACATGACTCGCGATCAACGCGACGAGGCATTACATGCTGTTCATCTCCTAACTCTGCCTTGCAAAAATGTTCGCGACATAGCAGACACGCTTGTTCACCATATCATGTGCGGCGCGATGTACCCTGAGCAAAGTCAGCTAACTATCCCACCTAAGGTGGTCACTGGTTTAGCCACGCTTCAGTCGGCCGTCTCAGATCTCTCACGCGCGTACATCGCGCACACAGACACGGTCATCGGCAGAGGGAATGCTTCATCTCTTGAGCAGCTGAACATATCCAATCCCCTGAGTGGTGAAAATGGTCTCTTCGGCGGCCGTGGGCCTACGCCTGCACCGACCACCGAAGCACCTCCCGAGGGCAAGAAGAGGAAGAGAGCTCCCCATGACAAGAATGCGCCCAAGCGTGCCTTGACTCCGTTTTTCTTGTACTTGCAGACTGCGCGACCAGCCCTTGCGAACGAAATGGGGGCAGGTCACACAGCTAAAGAAGTTCAAGACGAGGGAGGGCGGAGATGGCGAGAGATGACCGACAAGGACAAGAGTGCAAGTTGAACCGTCTTTTTTCTTTTTTTTTAAACGCGTTTATAGAGCTGATCTTATCTAAAGGAATGGCAATATCGATATGCGGTCAACTTTGCACGCTACAGGGCTCAAACGGATGCGTATAAAGCAGGCAAACCCATCCCAGAGATCAGTGACGCGGAAGCAAAAAAACTTTACGAAACAACAAAGAAGGATGGCAAGATAGCTGCACCCGCCGACCTCGATCCTGGCCATATCGACGAGGAAGATGACAGTGACTCATCTACTTCATCTGACGAAGAGTCTCCAGAGCCAGTCAAAGCTCCGTCTCCCAAAAGGAAGAAGACCGCCAAGACAATAGCAGAAAAGAAGCCACCCTCGGCGAAACAGACCCCAGCAAAAGCACTGGAGCCAGTAGTCGCAGAGCCAGCCTCACAGTCTCCAGAGAAGACGTTGCCCGAGAAGAAGAAGAAGGGTTCGAAAAAGAAGGAGACGAGAGGTACCGGAGATGTGATCGACTCGAAGAAGGAGGCTGTTGCCGAGCCACTAAGTTCACCCCCCAGAATGACAGGCCAAGATAGCCAGCAGAAGCAACAGAAGAGGAAGGGAAGGAAGCGTAAGAGCGAGGCAGCTGAGGCATGAGCGTCATCGCCGGTCAATGTTAAAACATGCCCCATGGTTGAGACTTCTTGCGGTTTCCTGAGTGTCTTGTGGCTGAAGATGTAATTCAGGGCGCTGAAGGCTAAAAGAACCTTGTTGAACGGTGATAAAGGGAGGCAAAGTGTGTTCATGTGGTGAGGAGAGGGTTTTTACTGGTCCCCTTTCCTCAATGGCTTGCTGCGATTGTGCTTCTAAATGAAAGTCGAATATTATGGAAGCGGTGCGTTGCTTGTTGGGCAGTTTGCTTGACGAAAACCTGCTGGCCATGATTCAAAACAGAGAGACCGCTATGACCCTAGTTTATGCCATTACCGATTGCCCCGCCCCGGCTTCCTTTGCAGCCAACCCCACGTCCCCACCTCTACTGGCATTCAAGCCGAGTATGTGTTGCTAAAGTACGGGTAGTTACATTTGTAGACAAAACGTTTAAAGCTCATCATCTGTCGCAATTGTCAATGCGTGATAGTGCGTGGTCTTCCAATCCGACTGATCAAATCACCGCCCATATATCACCATGCATCTTGTGCCGAAAGAGGTATCTTCAATATCAACTGCATGTCCTACCTTAAAATTGGACGCTGATGTTCTCTTTCTAGGTCGATAAACTTGTCACCTCTCAACTGGGCTTGCTGGCTCAGCGTCGACTCGCCCGCGGAGTCCAATTGAACCATGCAGAGGCTACCGTATGCTTGGCCTGGTAACCTACCATCATCCTCTGATCTCTAATTGGCAAAATCACTAGGCTTTGATCGCTAGTAATTTGCAAGAGGTACCCTCTTTGCACAGGTATCCTTTGACACCGCTGAAATTTGAGATTGCAGCTCATTCGTGATGGCAACCATTCTGTGGCAGATCTCATGTCAATCGGCAAATCCATGCTTGGGAGACGTCATGTCCTCCCATCAGTTGTTTCCTCTCTTGCCGAGCTCATGGTCGAGGGCACTTTCCCCAGTGGCACTTATCTCGTAACGGTCCATCATCCAATCAGCTCTGATGATGGCGATTTGGAAAAAGCCTTATATGGCAGCTTCCTACCTGTTCCAGCAACCGAGCTCTTCCCGCTACCAAATCCCAAGGAATACGATGCTGAGAACATGCCTGGAAGCGTTGTACCAGTCAGGGAGGGCAGGATTACATTGAAAGAGGGCAGGAAAAGGATGACTCTGAAAATCGTTAGCAAGGGAGACCGCCCTATACAAGTACGCATACTGTTATCACTTGTAGACTTTTCCACCTGCTAAAACTGGATCTAGGTCGGCTCTCACTATCATTTGATCGAAGCAAACCCTCAGCTAGATTTTGACCGTGTCAAGGCCTATGGCTACTTCCTCGATATTGCTGCGGGAACGTCCGTTCGGTTTGAACCTGGAGACACGAAGACTGTCACTTGCGTTGAGATCGGAGGCAAGAAGATCATTAGGGGTGGCAATGCAATGGCGCCTGGGCCGGTTGACCTTTCTCGAGCAGATGAGATTTTGCGAAGGCTACAGGAGGGAGGATTCGCACATACGCCACAACCCACGGGAGATAGCGCTCACATCGACCCTTTCACAATGAGTCGTGAGGCATACAACGGAATGCTTGGGCCGACCATCGGCGACGCCGTGCGATTGGGGTCGACAAGCTTGTGGATTAAAGTTGAAAAAGATTATACAGTGTACGGGGACGAATGCAGTTTTGGTGGCGGAAAGACAATGCGAGAGGGTATGGGTCAGGCTAGTGGCCGTTCAGACGTTGATTCGTTGGATACTGTCATCTCGAATGCTCTCATCGTGGACTACAGTGGAATCGTCAAGGCCGACATCGGCATCAAGAACGGGGTCATTGTTGGAATCGGTAAGGCTGGCAATCCAGACGTCATGGATGGTGTCAACCCGGCTATGGTAGTAGGTTCCTGCACGGATGTCATCGCAGGGGAGGGCAAGATAATTACAGCTGGTGGTATTGATTCCCATATCCACTTCATATGCCCCCAACAAGCATATGAGGCTGTGGCTTCGGGCATCACAACCATGCTAGGGGGAGGCACGGGCCCAAGTACTGCTACTAATGCAACAACCTGTACACCTGGCAAAGTTCACATGCGTCAGATGCTCCAAGCCTGTGATGAGCTTCCCATAAATTTTGGAATAACTGGCAAAGGCAACGATAGCAGTCCTCAAGCCTTGCAGGAGCAGTGCATTGCAGGAGCCGCAGGTCTGAAGCTGCACGAAGATTGGGGTACGACTCCAGCTGCCATTGATACATGTCTCAGTGTTTGTGACGAGTATGATGTGCAATGCCTGATCCACACAGACACGCTCAATGAGTCAGGATTCGTCGAGCAAACGATCAAAGCTTTCAAGGATCGAACGATCCACACCTATCACACTGAAGGTGCAGGTGGTGGACATGCACCTGACATTATCTCCGTAGTAGAACATGGTAACGTTCTTCCTAGCAGCACTAATCCTACCCGGCCTTATACTCGCAACACTCTCGAGGAGCATCTGGATATGCTAATGGTGTGTCACCATCTATCGAAGGACATTCCAGAAGATGTTGCTTTCGCGGAATCGCGTATCCGTGCCGAGACAATCGCTGCCGAAGACGTTTTGCACGATCTCGGGGCTATCAGCATGATGTCATCCGACTCGCAAGCAATGGGTCGTTGCGGGGAGGTTATACTGCGGACGTGGAACACCGCACATAAAAATAAGTTACAGAGAGGCACCCTGAAAGAAGACGAGGGTACAGGAGCAGATAATTTCAGGGTTAAAAGGTACATCAGCAAGTATACGATTAATCCTGCTATCACCCAAGGTATGAGCCATGTGATTGGTAGTGTCGAAATTGGCAAGTTGGCAGATCTTGTTCTCTGGAGCCCGGCCCACTTTGGGACGAAGCCCACAATGGTCATCAAAAGTGGCATGATATCCCACATGCAAATGGTGGGTTGCTCTTGCAATTCGCTCGGCCTGTATCCATTCACCGTACTGATGCACCTTCAGGGAGATCCCAACGCATCCATCCCCACCGTTCAACCAATTGTAATGCGTCCGATGTTTGCTGTAAGTAGTCACGCAGGGCTTTCTCCCCGTGCTAGTACTTATTGTCTCCGTCGTAGACTTTCGTACCCCAAACATCCATAACATTTGTGTCCAAAGCTTCCGTCGCTACCGGGACCGTCCAGACTTACCAATTGCGCAAACGGATTGAGGTTGTAAAGAATTGCAGGAACATTGGCAAGAAGGATATGAAGTACAATGAACTAATGCCAAAGATGAAGGTAGACCCAGAAACATATGTGAGTACACTCGTCACCTTCGAGCACGTGCGATTTGATACGAAAGGTTGCATATCTAGGTTGTCGAAGCAGATGGAGTGGCATGTAAAGCGGAACCCGCCACCAAATTGCCGTTGGCGCAGACCTACTATGTCTATTGAAGGCGTCAAGTAGGAAGGAAATGTGGACTCAATGAGGCGAAGAGAGAGAGAGAAAAAGAGGGCGCGAGATATATGCTTACAAGATGAGGGCAGCATGATTTGCTTGCTGGGGTAACTTAAACCTGAAACCTTTATAAAAAGCATTGAGCAGCGCCATAAAACATCTAATTGTTCTTGCCCAGCGCTAATGAACCCATCTCTAAGTTTGGAACATCTATCCGCGGAAGCAACTTAGACATGAAGGCTGTCAGGGACTCGTCACAAAAGGCCGGCTCCATCTGATACCAAGACTGTAATAACCATTGAGTAACGCGGCTGTCCTTCTGAACCAGTCAGACTAAAGCAAACCCTATCTCCGCAAACCAAAGCAACTCAATGAACACAGATGAAGAATTCTGCTAAACCATTCAACTCATGCATTGCCATGCCCTCAGTCGGCAACTCTCCATCAAAGCTCGACCTCTTCTTCCCCATGATGAGCGTCTAGGGAGATAAGCCTGTAATCAGTTTCCCAGATACCACTGGGCTCTTTCGCTGCTTTATACGCTTCTTTCCTCTTTTGCAATATCATTGCTTTAATGTCTGGGTCCGAATTATGAGATGACTGGGATTCAAAAGCTGCGTCCGAAAGTGTGACCTGCGTTTCAAGATCTACTTGGCTTGCACTCAGGGTGTTCTGTGGATAAGTTGGCTCGGGCATGTCCTCGAGCAGAATTTCGCCCGCTTCATTCCCCTGGCTGAAAGGATCGCCGTCGGACAGCTCGATCGGCGCAGCCTGTGTCCCACGATGCACGTCTATTGTACGGTTGGCCAAATTTTCATTTTGGGTGTTGGCATTCTGGTCGTTTTCTAGGTCGGGTGCTATAGAAGGCCCCTGGTGGCCAAGTACAGCGGTTGGTGACGTGCTCGTACGATCGCTAATATAATTAGACAGTGGATCAGTGGACTTCGAAGTTGGTGATATCTTCTCCTTCCTGCGTTGTTTGAGAAAGCTTCTGAAATTCTGCTTGAACCCGGGTAGCTTTCGCTTTGGCGACGACACTCTGGTCCTTATGCGTTTTGGTAGACGCTCCAGATCGTCAAGAGCATGAGTTTCCGGATCTGATCCGGACCCGAGAAGGCTGGCTGGACTGACCTCTCTCGAAGATGTCCTGGTCTGCGAGTCGCGATCGCTCTCACGTATTTTGAGGGTTTCTCGTTGGCGTGCAAGCAATTTCATGTCTTCGTCATGAGCGAATGTAGAACCTGAGCATAGGTGACCGAAAAGGCACTCAATACTTACGCTGCAATTCATATAGTCTCCGTCAATGGTGCATGGATAGACATCAACGGGCTCAAACGCCTTTACAAGATCGCAGAGCTCTTCGTAAGAAGAGTGCCTTGAGTATGGAAAGTCCTAAGTCAGTCAGTCAGTCATACGTTTTACTTGATGTCTTGGCAGCACTAACAATACGGCTAGGAAAATCTTGCCTCGCCGGCCATGTTTCCTGCGCCTTCGTCCTACCACAACCTACACCGCTGCTTGAGGTTTCAACTGTTTCGTCAATCTGACCAAGTTCGCCACCTCCAATAGCAATTTTAGCGAGAAGGTTTGGAAGCTCTGCTAGTGGTATCGACTCATGTTTCCAGTCGAGATGAGAAGTACCGAATGAAACGACCATTCTCTCGGTCTTAATCGCTCTCTTGATCAAATCAATGGATTTCGATAGTGTCTCCTGGTCTTTGATTTCTTGTGTGCAGATACTGATCAACTCTTCTACAGCAGTGGCATCGTTAAGCTCAAGCTCGTGCAATTGATAGAGGTCTCCATCACCTCCTCCAGCGCCAACCTCGCTTCAAAGTCTCAAAGTCAGCGTTCTGATTCGAGACGAGTACGAGACACAAGATATCGATGAAGCAATTCACTCTCGAAATTAGTCTTGTGACTCATGATTCTGTACGACTTGGCAGAGAAACACCATAAATAGAGGACTTACGGTAGGGCAAGTCCTCCCGCTGACCGCGAAATAATAGGTCGAATGTAG
This sequence comes from Evernia prunastri, assembly GCA_003184365.1. Lineage (NCBI taxonomy): Eukaryota > Fungi > Ascomycota > Lecanoromycetes > Lecanorales > Parmeliaceae > Evernia > Evernia prunastri. Next base: position 18,104 of record NKYR01000064.1, read on the forward strand.
ACGACGTTTGACGCCAATGCACTGCAACCCATGTCGCGCTGGCAACTGTGGAGGCGAACAGTCTTTTTGGAAGTCAAGCACCCGGCATGGAAATTGTTGCCAAACTCAAAGCCATACAGAGCAGAGCCTTCGTGGCAAATATGCTTCTTTTCGGCAGTATCACCCAGAGATTCGTACAAAGAATACTTGTATTCATCTACATGAATCTAGCCTTTTGTGAGCTCGCATGCCCGTTGAAAAATCGGAAAAAGCCAGACCTGAGACCGTAGGGCACTTGATAGAGCAATCCAGACATCTTCATAACCGAAGGTCCAGGCATTGAAATGAAAGACAGTGTCGACTGGATACTCAGAGACCTTCTCGAGAAGCTCCTTCAGTCCGTCTGCTTTCGCTGGGAACTTTCGGTAGTGGCTTTTCTTGGAAGCGAAAGTCGTATCCAGATAAATCTTGTCTATACGCTTGAGGCCATGGGTATATGGAAGGATGATAGGGTTTCGGATCAAGGAATTGACCCACCAAGGCTCGGCTAGATTACATGCGGGTGTTAAAGACTATTGCAACACAATAACCCGAGTCTTACATCGAATGTCACCAGTGTAAAGTATTGCATTGGTGTCGTCTTCAATAAGGAACATGACGGCGCCAGCACAGTGATTTGCCTTGACACTATCAGCACGACCTCTATAGAGACTCAAAGAACTTACATCTAGCAATGTGACTCTAATCGACTTGCCTAGCTTTAGCTCAATTTCTGTTGGAGTGTTCAAGGCAATTGGTTTCTGTGCACTATCGTAAGCTCCTTGGGTTCATCGATAGCGGTGCACCTTACAAGCAATCTGTTAAGATGCTTATAATGCTGTTTTCTTAACTCTAGGATACCATGGTGAAAATTCATGCGATGTGGGTACTTTTCGAGGCGGAGCAGGAGCTGGGCATATTAGTGACCGACTTATTGATGGAGTTTCAAGACCCAATGCATACCTCTCGAGTGCTCGCAGAACAGTAGATGAATGTTGAATCTGCGCAGGTTCAGAGTCAATATCGCTGCTTCCGGGGAGACATATTGATGCGAAAGGGACCTTTTTGGCCCCATTGAAATCCGGACTTGCGAAGGGATTATGACAGAATGCACGTACGGAAAGACTCCAGACCTTGGAGATGGTCACTGTGTACATGGCTGAGAAAGCATGCGAGCGGGTTGTCCCTGCCAAGAAGTTTCCGAAAGTAGTCAACTTGTAGCAGATCAGCGACGCAAGTATGAAAGGCTCAACGGGAGACAAACTTCGAATTTCAGGAAACTCTGGTGGTCTGTGAGCACGTGTGCATGAGGTATGATGGAATACGTACCCTCTACGAACCCTTTAAATGTAGACATGCTTACTCTCTTGCGGCTGATGTCCTCTTTCAGTCTCTGGCCATTTGCCAGCATGCAAAGCAATTGAATAGAAAAGTAGGTTTTGGTTCATGACCTGATTTGAATATTTCAGTTCATGACTGAGGGATGTGTTACGCGATGAGTGTTTACATCAAGTGTGCTTGGCTCAGCGGTCTTTAAGCCACATTTACGAGCGGTATGAACCGAGAGTCAAGTAGGTAAGGAGAAGAGCAACCTAATTTAGTATCTTACAGATGAGACCTAAGGCATCTGGCATTTGGGTCTACGACTCTACCTGAAATCATGGTCAGGTAGCATACATGCACCTCATTGACATCGCTTTTAAAATTTTGCTGTAATTACTCGATGTGTGCGTTGTTGCATTGGTGAGTTCGACCGAGAGAGAGATAGAGAGATTGAGCCGAGGACATCTACATCTATATTAAAAATACTCAGAATATATAATAAGTTCAGAGGCGCCTTTTTGCGTTTGAACCAAGTAATGCAGGGCGCCGCAGTTTCTGCACCGGGATAAAATGTAAGTTTACCTACTTGTACATACAATAAAGTATCACTCTACAATCTATCTACAGGCACCCGCACCTTTGGGAGACTGCATAGCGCACATCCTCCATCACATAAAGTTAGCATTATGCACATTCCTCCTTAGTTCACCGCATCATCTGACGTCTAATTAATCCTCATTCGTTCGCCCTCATTCCTTGCACCTATTTCCACTGGAAATACGCTGCAGGAGTCCACAATTACATGACTGTAATCCCGAATGCTACTGCCCCCTTCGGCCCAGTAAATCGCAATCTTGATACACTGGTTATGTTCCTACCCTCGAATTGCACCAGCAATTCCACGTCAAAGCGAGAAATCCCCGTCGTCTTTACAACTCCTCACATTGGGACCCTGGCAAGCGTTGCACAATCCCCATCTAATTAATCATCTCTTCGCCCTACTGACAACTATTGCTTTGGTACCAGGCGACCAACTTATGAAGACGCCAAAGCATTGTTGCTATCATTCAGATCGAAGGTCTTCTCACCCTCAAACCCGAGCTCATCATGAAGAAGCCCAGGATTGAAGAGCTCGTCATGTCACGACTGTTTCCGCAGAGGAAGGACATCGATCCCAGCGACTGGCAGACCCATGTCAGACGTAGTCTTGTTCAAGAAGTTCGCACGGAAACTGTCTGTTTCTACGGGCCTTTCGACTGTCTTGAAGCCCAGTATCCTGGCCTAGACTATGCCAATCCCGCTCATCGTCTGCGCCTCCAGCGATTTCCATCCCACCGAAAACTCTTCAGAGTCTTTGACGAGTTGAGGCTGTCGGATTATGAGATACAAAGACTGTGTACGTGGGAAGGCACACGGTGGGCTAGGGAGACCTATGAAGCCAACAATAGGGTCAAAATAAGGGATACTACGTGGAATGGTGTTCGTGATTTCAGGAACAGGAGGACCACTGTTACAATGGCCCCAGTTTTGACTGAAGAGACGATGGAGACCGAGCCTGGAGAAATTTCGGACCGGGAATATGAATCGGAGGGTGAAGACGACGAGATGAGAGACTCTGATGAAGGCGACGAGCTTTCCGAGGAAGAGAGCGAGGACGAGCTGCAGCGAAGCGTTGGTGTAGATCTCAATCAGAGGCTCCTCGTTGCTACCGAGGCACGAGCAAGGGGAGAAGAAGCGACTATAGATGCGGATTGGGAGCAATGGCTCAAAGAAGCGGCAGAGCGGGGCGATCTCCCCGAACTTTCCCGCATGTTCGACCCAACGTTGACGCCGGCAGCACCGTCCCAGACCTCGGTGTACTGGGGTCGAGCAATCCCGGAATATCTCGGCGAGGATTCTGCGACCTTACGAACCCGCCTGCCACAACCACCGCAGTACTTCCATCCGGTCGAAGCAAACTCTGCTATAGCTACAGCCGTAGCAGTCCCACCACCTGCGGATGCCGCGATTTAGAGGAGGGACCACAGAGCCCAGGAAGTTTTGATAGTACATATTCCTACTCGATTCTTGCATATTTACGGTCTAATGATGCAATCGTAAGCGGATGGCGTTTTAGTTTCGTTCGTGGTCACGGATTGACAAGAGATAAGCTAGGCGTTTTCCGTCTCTACATTCATGGTTACTTGCGACATTTTCATCCTCCCAGCTACCTGGCATGCATAACAAGCACTGCATAGGCTGTCATGTTGAAGCATATGTGGGTCTCATTCATCAATTGAGATGGGTAAGTTACTGTGCTCTTGATAGAGGCAAAGCAGTTAAGACATCAAGCCAATGAATCCACGAAATGAAACGCACAATGTGAAACGCGTTATGCACCTATGCGCCTGTACTAGTAATTTGCATGATACTCTCTGAAAACACATGGGCTACAGCTTCCAAGGCTGTTTACTTGGACACAGCATCTCCCCCCCCCCCCCCCCCCCCCTTGTCTAAATGAATCGTCTCATCACCTCCCTGGAAAATTCGCCAAACGTAGTCCCTTTGTCTCTATCTACCACTTCCTCTAACCCGGGTTGCGTGAACCTTCACCGCCTCAGTGTCAGTATTGACACTTCAGGACACGTCGGAACTTGCGGGACGTTTGAGATGGGTAAGGAGACAATATGGTTGGCCCTTTGCTCCTGCAACAGGTATCCAGACTTGAAGAAGGTATAGAGAATTGGCTCATGCTCGTTCGAAGAGGGTGCTTACACGGCTAAGGTGTTTCTCGCCACTCTAACTCCGTCCTTCCCAGCTCCCCCAGCACGGACGAAATGAGGCACGGCCCTGAACTTACCCCTCGTAATAACTTGTAATGCTTCGCCTGTCTGAAAGGCTAGGCAATCCTGAGGGATGGAGACTTTAGTGATGATGGAATCACGTGCGTGAATGTAAAGACCCGTGTCTGGGTCTGGAGCCGACTGAAGGAGAGGTAAAGCTGGCACCGTAGATGGAGGCTTGGTTGGATTGAAAGCGGGAATTTGAGGAGGATGTGCTGCCTCATCGACATAAATGGCGGACGTTAAGCCAGTCAGGCAGCCGTCTTGATAACATCAGATTTAAAACATCGCTCTTGGGATTAGATCCGAGCAAAGAGCCATGTTTGGGAGCGGTTTGCAACCAGGAGAAGTTACGTTAGAGAAGATAACTTACGGTCGATGTGAGTTGCGCACCAGGAATCATGGTCTCGCGATGCAGAGGCTGGGGAATGGGGGCCGATGTCTGTAGCTTGACTGGTGTCTAAGGAGGTTGCTGTTGGGAAATAATGCAACAAACGGGCTTTCGTTATCATGGAGCTCTTCACAACATGTTCCAGATACCCATGCTCATAATCGTCGATGTAGGCTACAGCATACCGATCACACGCACGGGCGACTAGCACGGCAGTGTCGATTATCAATGTGCAGAGCTCCTCCAAGGTGTCTTGGAAGCCTGGGAGGGAGGCATTACTTGGCCAGACATTGGGTGCTGTGAACTCTGGGAATTCAACTGAGGAGGGTACCGTGACGCCTTTCCCTTGATAGAAAGCACAGTTGACGTAGTATGACCCTTTCAGTGTGTCGTACGAGCCACTCTTGAGGGCCTCTTTGCCATGACTCCATCCGCTAAGATAATTTGCTGAAGGGCAGGAAAGAGCTTCTAGAAAGACTGAGCGGCATTTCATTGCTATACTTTCAAGAGATTGTCCGAAAGAAGTGACGATTGTCGACAAGACAGAGAACACATACCTAGCTCTCCCGGGGGGAGGTTAGCAAGATACGACGCGTACGAAAGAACCTCATGACGAAGTAGAGAAAATCTTGAAGGCAGATCTTTGATAATCAAGATACCAAGAGAAGAGGGACCGAACGCTTCTTCCAAGGCTTGGAACGGCACCGAAGCTAAGAGGCGAATCAGATGTGTTCTTCAGATTGGACATTTGAGAAACAAACAATGCTTGAGGTCTTCCAGGCTCACTGTGACGGCTTTTCGAGTTTCATGCATACTCTTTAACTTTGTCGCCAACTCATCAACATTCCATATGAAATCAGTTGACTTAGATAGCTATTCAAGATAAGACTGAGGTAGACCCTTTGAAAGCCCCAGCCATTTCAAGGACGGGCGTGTGTCGGTAAACGCGGCTGGTCGCGTCTACTTATTTGCACACCTACTGAGTGACTTGAAATAATGCAAATCGCAGCCTTACGAATACAACTCCTAGGGTGTTGAAGGTCTCCTGACCATCCTGAACGAACATTGCCACTAACAATGGTCAAGCCTTTAGCTTTCAAGGGTAATAAAAAATCCAAGAAGCGCAAGAATCCCCACCCGGATAGCAGCCTGACTCTTGAAGACGGCGATACAGAAGCTCTCACCGTACAAAGCACGACTGCGAAAGCCGAAGAAGATGACAGCTGGGTAACAGCAGAGGTAGCAACAGATATCACTGGGCCTATCATTTTCGCCTTACCTTCTGCGAAGCCAACTTGTATTGCGTGCGATGCGAATGGCAAAATTTTTACTAGCGAACTTGAGAACATAATCGAGGGTGATCTAGCTACGGCAGAGCCCCATGATGTGCGGCAGGTTTGGATTGCAAATAGAGTTGCAGGTACCGAAGAGATCAGCTTCAAGGGTCACCACGGACGGTATGAGAATATCTTTGCTTTTGCAATTCCTACGTACAAAGGCTGATGCCTCTAGTTATCTGAGTTGCGACCAAAACGGTATGCTTTCTGCGACACGTGAAGCCATATCTCCAGAAGAATCGTTCCTTTGTATCTCGTCCCCCGATACGCCTGGCACGTTTAGTGTCCAGACTGTCCGGGAGAGATTCCTTACTATTTTCGATGAGACTAAACTTCCGGAAATACGTGGCGACGCAGAGGTAGTATCTTTCAACACGACTTTACGTATACGAATGCAGGCGCGATTCAAGCCAAGGCTAAAGGCCAACAAAGAGTCGAAGTCTCGAGAGAAGATCAGTAGGAAGGAATTGGAGGAAACGGTGGGCAGAAGATTGGAGGAAGGTGAGGTGAGGAGATTGAAGAAGGCCCGAATGCAGGGTGATTATCATGAAGCGATCCTCGATGTGAGGGTAAAGGGAAAGCATGACAAGTATTCGTGAACGCCAGCGGTAAGTGTGGCATAAAATTGCCTATAGGTGGAAGCTTTTAGTCATGCGCCACCTCAAGATAGACGGGTAAGCTAGGCATTCATGTCAGCAAGCAGACCAACGGGGCGCCAACTCGTAATTCCTGTGTGTCTGGCTCTGGCGGTCTTAGACTATATCAGAACTGCTTCAAACTAGAAGACTGACGGAGACAAAACGCTGGACTTTCGCAGACCAGGTTGATCTTCAAAAAGATTACACCGTGAATGTATGGATAGATCATTGGAGGTGTTCTCGGGCAAAGGGGAAGAAAAGGTAGATAGATAGTATGAGGGTATCATCGTCCGTGCTGAATGTCCGTTACTCCATCTCTCCTTTGTTCCTGAGACTCGTGGTTCAGATTACCGTATTATACATGCCGAATAGCATCGCATTAGCTACCACTGCTGACGCCTGTAGGCAAGCCTGGTGGATTTGATCTGGGAACCGTTCGCTCCTTCTTTTCCTTCTTGGCCCACCGTACTGCACAATCAGTTAGCTTAGGGTGGATCGTATCTGTGATAAAACCATTCAACTTACGGCCGCACGCATTGCACAAAGTCTTCGGCCCATTTGGTCCTTTTCTCCACTCGGGCGAATCCAGAGTTCCGCAGTCAGTACAGACATACTCATCAGCAACTTTCAACTTCTTCTTCTTGTCACCCCCGCGGTTGTCCTTATCGACGGGTATGGCAATACCTACGTCGCCTCTAATCAACGCTGGGCTTGCATCGCCAGTACTGATGCCCTGTGAACGTTCTCCGTCTCGATAGCGTAAACCTGTAAGCATTTCAATCGTTTCGATATGAGTTGCTCCTTCGTATCGAGCCATCTTATCATTGATGCTATCGGGCTTGGAGCCGGCATTTGCTTCGTCAAGATTCTGCTGTGTCAGCGCAGTGTTCGAGACACTAGGTTTCGCTGGCGGAGGCATGCCATTATAGCCATTGGATTGCGCGGATGTCATTGAGGCCGAACCTGGGGTCTCACTCTCGGCTCTTTGGGTGTCAGACGGGGTAACACTACCGCGACCATCTTGCTTCTTTTGGTAATGGCGTTGCTGTGCTTCAATTTCTTCCTGTTCCTCTCGGCGCAGGTCAGCAATTCGTTTTGTTAAACGCTCGTTCTCGATCTTGTGCTCGAGAAAAGAATCCAGCAGGCTTGCATTTTTTGGAGGATATGGACGCGCCATCATGAAGAAGCCTCGGCAAAAGCCTGTTGCATTATTTGGTCCAAAAGCTGCGGCATCCGATGTCAGGTGAGGGTGTCCATGTGATTCGAATATCGTGTACGTATCATCAGCCTTCTTGAAGCGATAGAAGAAACGAAGAGTGTTCCCCGAAGCTATTGACTCGTTGAACTCGCGGACAAAGATCCCTCTGTCGTCCTGGTGGATGAACTCGACAATGAATTTCCCAATAAGCGCTTCGTGAGTATAACCAGTCAAACTCTCAGCCGATGGTGATACATAGAGAATTCTTCCATCCGGTGTGAGTATGTGAAGGAAATCCTTGAGCTCTTCGAGTACCCTTTGTGACCAGTTTCTTCGTTTAGTGAAGTCTGTCAACGTACTTCCGCCAGTGGCATTGGTCTGGGTGCCAAAACCTGTTGGTAATGGCCCAGCACCAGCACCGGTCATTATGCCGTTGGCCATCGTAGCATCATCATTGGCCTCACTGACAAGCTGCTGCTGCGGGTCCGCTTGCGCTTCGTTTGTGCCATAGGTTTGGGCATCCGGACCATTGTTGAGTCTCATGTCGATATTCATAGGAAGCATATCATCCAAGCCATCCATCATATCTCCACCTTGATCCAACATATCTGCCATGTGGGCATCCCCAGCGCCCATCTCCATCTACAACTCAAGTATCAGGCTGATGTGCGTGACGGTGGAGAGAGACATTGAGGGCTCACTGGGTTTCCGATTGTAGAAGACATACCCCCTTGACCATTCTCGAACATTATGGACATGACTATTAGGCCACATTGGATGGTGGAGTGCTCCTCAGACAGAAGTTGCCTCCTTCGCGCCGGCGTCCTACCTTAGTCCCAAAGGCTAACAAGTTAGCGCTGGAACTAAGCTCAAAAAAGTCTAGATCGCTTCGCGGACTTTTGTTGTAGGACGCCTGCTCCAGAAACCCCGTTTTTATCCAAAACGAGCTTCGTGTCAACAAATTTTTGAATCAATCACAGATCCATCAATTCTCATCAAAACCACTTAGAAATATATACTACGACGCGTAGAATTATATAGCGAATTCGTTAGTAACAAAATCTAACTCCCTACGGCAATATCCCGCGTTGTATACCTTACTAACCTTCGAGGACAGTTGACACCAGACCTATTACGTTCCCTATCTAAATGACCTAACCAACGGGTTACCTCTTTCCGGCAACGGGTCTCGGCGCTAGATTTCCTATCTCTCAGCGTCCGAGACCCTCCAAACACGGCATTCAAATCGAATTATCAATGATAGAAAGGGGGGGAGCATGTTGATCAAAAGTCCTAAACATGCCAAGACTTTTCGGATCCGGACCCGGACCCGGACCCGATAGCCAAACTTGGGCCATCTTCCGAATATTACTATAAATTTCAGTATTCTAACTAGGGCAGTCGATTTTCGCTGTAGGCTTGGCATATTTAGAATAGAATACAAGAAACAGGGGGTTTTTGGTGCAGACCCCCTGCGGGGACCGACTCACTATGCAGCTAAAAATTAAAGTCACGGTCTAAGCAGGGGGTCGAAAGCTAATGGAGACAAGACAGAAGTAAGAGCAAAGACCATGTGTAGGCTATTGCGGGTTTAGCCGTTATATCCTTAGCGTGAACACAACGCGCTCCACAAACCCTGCCTATTTCCTAAGCGCTGCCAATGGCCTTTGAATTTTGTTTCAGATACCACGTTATCTGAGTTCAATAGGCACTTACCTTGCTATATAATGAATCTAAATTAGATTCATTATACGGATCCGTGTGGTAGTTGACGAATAAACCCGGAGATACTTTGTCCAGATTCGCGCGGAGCAAGCTGCTGCCAAGACCACGGCGCGACCGCGGTTGCAGTGTTCAACAGTAAGGTAACTATGTACAATCTCAGAAAAACAATTCACTCTCCGAGCCACATAGTAGCAGTGAGTTCCAGATCCCCTTCAGCACAGAAATTGAATTAACATCAAGTGGGTCCCGGATTGCTGTTCAAAAGCCCTCCGCCCCCCTCTGAGAATCAACTTCTCCTACACCGAATACCTTCTTTTCATGGCAGATACTCAGATACAGTAGCTGACGTCTCGCGTTTGAAGAAACAAAATGTAAGAGTGCTTGTAGCCTCCATGTACATGACTTTGACTTACGAGATACCATTTGCAGGTGTAAGCAGGCTAAGCAGTGAATGCCTTCCGGTTCTGTACCAAAATTGACGAAATATTCCTAGCGAAAATAGATAAGCTTTCCATCACTGGGTATGGATACATGTTTATACTTGCTCTGTCCCTCTTTTTAACCATTTTCCAGAATCCGCTCCTTTGACAACATTCGCCGAGAGACCATCCAGTTTCACACTCCGTTGACTTTGATTGTTGGCTACAATGGCTCGGGCAAGACGGTACGAATGTCGTTTGTTTCGGTGACAAGACTACTGACTAGCTTCGCAGACTATCATCGAGTGTCTCAAGTATGCCACGACTGGCGATCTTCCCCCAAATAGCAAAGGGGGGGCTTTCATACACGATCCGAATGTACGTAGATATGGTCCTGCCCTCTGGATACGTACTCACAAACAATTAGCTATGCGGAGAGAAGGAGGTCTCCGCAGCGGTCAAGATGTCGTTCAACGGAACTACGGGAGCGAAGATGGTAATTAGCAGGAATCTGCAACTTACAGTGAAGAAGAACACTCGGCAGCAAAAGACGCGCGAGTGTAACCTCGTGGTCATCCAAGACGGCGAGAGGAGCTCACTGTCTTCACGGGTCGCGGAGCTAGATCAGATCATGCCGCAAAACCTCGGTGTTTCGAAAGCTATCTTGGATTCGGTCATTTTCTGCCACCAAGATGAGAGTTTGTGGCCCATGAGCGAACCATCTGCGTTGAAGAAAAAGTTCGATGAGATTTTCGAAGCTCTCAAATACACCAAAGCCATTGAAAATATCAAGGCGTTACGGAAAGCGCAGAATGAAGCTTTGAAAGTCTTCAAGAATACGGAACAATTTACTAAAGACATCAAGGACAAGGGTGACAAAGCCGAGAAACGGTCGGAAGCGCTGGCTGCGGAGATCGGCAGTCTTAAAGAAGAGATCGCAGAGCTTGACAACAAGGCAAAGGAGGCTGAAGAAAAATGGATACAGGCAACGAATAAGGGGGCCCAGTACACGAGCGTCATCAAAGACTTGGAGCATAGCCGGAAGAAAGATGGTTGGCTTCAGAAGACCGTGCAAGAACTAGGTCAGGAACTTCAAGAGCAGCGCAAAGAGTCTGATGAATGGCTACAATCTGAGCTCGACCAGTACGCAGAACGTATGGCTGCCCATGCACAGCAAGAAAAGCAGCAGAAACGGGACTACGAAAATCTCACGCGGAAAATTCATGAAACAAGTGAAAAATTGCGCAGAAAGGAAGTTGAGGCTGGCAGATACCAGGAACAGCGAGCGAACCACGAAGATCAAATCAAGAAGCGCAAGGTTGTGATCAAGAAAATTTCAAGCGATCACAGAATTCGAGGGTTCGAAAATGACCTCGACGAGACGCAGATTAACGAGTACATGGAGAAGATCTCGAAGCTGTCAAAGGACCAGGATGCTGCAGTGCTCAAAGCAGGCACGGACAAAGAAAACGAAAAGAAAAAGGCACTGGACGTCTTGAATCAGCTCGGCAGACGGCGCTCAATTCTGAACGAGCGCAAACAGTCTGCTAAACAACGGTCTGCTGTCAATGACCGTAAGATCGGATCCCTTCAGTCAGATCTGAACAAAATCGAGACCGATGAAGGCCAAAAGGCGATACTTGAGGATAAAATCAAGGACATTGAGATCCGGCTCAGCAAATGCAGACATGACTCGAAGAAAAACTCGCTGGACAGCAAGTTGCAGGAATGCAAGAGCCAATTACGAACGTTGGAGGATGAGATGGCGCAATTGCGAGGAGAGCTTCGTCAAGTATCCAAGCAAGCAGAAGATCGGGCGGAGTTGAACATCGCAAAGAAGGCGGCTGCGGATTGCCAGAGAAATCTGCAGAAGATGCGAGATGTTTACGGCGAGAGACTCGAAGTCATCCTGGGGCAGGGGTGGCAGCCGTCAAGTCTTGAGGCCGACTTTCGAAAAGCCAACGATCGGAGATCTCGCCTAGTGAGAGATGCTGAGCAAGAACGTGAAGGGGTGTCTCGTCGCTTGGAGCAACTCGAATTTAAGCTCAGTAGTGCGCGTTCTGACAGAAGTAAGGGCGAAAAAGAACTGGCTGTCTGCGTCAAGAAATTAAAGAACAGCGTCGAAGGGGAGCCTGAGAATTACCCTACAACGCTCTTGGCCATGCAGAAGGACCGGGACACGCTCAAAGCAGATATTGACAACTATGAGAATGAACGAAATTATTTCACTGACGGCATTGCGTTGGCCCACAAAGAGCACAAATGCAAACTATGCTTGCGGGCTTTCCAAGCCACAGAGCAGACGGAGTTCATCTCCAGATTGGAGAGAAAGATAGCCAAGCAAACTATGACCGAGATCCGTGAGGAGTTGAGCCTTGTTGAGGATGACTTGCAGAAGACCAAAGATGCTGGTCCGAGCTACGAGACCTGGGTACGGCTTTCGCAAGGAGAGCTACCAAAAATACTAGCCGACCAGAAACGACTAGGAGTGGAGCGAGAGAACATCCTCCGCGAGAACGAGGAGCATGACAAGATCGTCCAGGACCGCGTGGAGGCCAGAAGAGACTTAGAGTCGCTTGCGACTACGGTGAAGAACATCGGCGATTACGCCCGAGATCTGACCAAATACTCTGGACGAGTTCAAGAACTTGCCGTAGAGCAAAAGGATACTGGAGTCTCTCGTACGCCAGATGAGATTGACAATGAGATGGAAGTGCTTAGCGGCAGGTCTCGAGACAAAATGAACAACATTCAAAATCTCACCGATGAAAAAGAACGCGTCCGCTCGCAAATCAGCGCGTTCGAATCGGAATTGAGCAAGGCGAAAGGCAGCCTATCCACTGCCGAACACCAGCTTGATAAAAAGGCAGGGTTCTCTAGGGGTATTGAAGACCTGAGAGGACTCAACGCAGAGATTCGCGACGAGGCCAAACAATTGGATGCCGAGCTGGACGCGTTAGCTCCTAAGATTGAGACTGAAGAGACTAAAATTGCGGATATAGAGCAGCGTGGTTCGAGCAAGGAGAAAGACCTGCGGCTAGAAGCCACGAGACTGTCAGAAAGCCTCCAACAGCTCAAACTCGCCAATGAGAACGTTGACGCTTACAACCAAGAAGATGGCGCCGCGAAGTTGGAGCAATGTCAGAGGGAGATTGCGGATGCCCAAAATGACAAGGACATTGCCGAGGAGGAGAAGACGCGCGTGACTAGATTGATTAACAAGATCCAAAAAGAGCTGGCCAACCATGACGCGAACAAACGTACCATTGCTGATAATCTCAAGTACCGCCGAAGCCTACGGGAACTGCAAGATGTCAAGACAGAGATAGCTCAGCTGACCGCACAGAATGCTGAAGCTGATCAGAGTCATTGGAAGAAGGAGTCGAGACATTGGGAGGGCCAGCTCGACATTTTCAAGACGCAGAGAACTAGCAAGCTTGCTTCTTCAAGAGCTAAAGATGATGAGCTTGGGAGGTTGTTACAAGAATGGGACGTCGACTACAAGGATGCAGCAAAGAACTTCAAGAAAGCCCACATCGAAGTGGAAGTAAGTAGGAGTCAAAGCCTGAATATTCTGCAAGTCAAATTCTAATTCATTGCTAGACGACCAAAGCTGCTGTGGAAGACTTGGGTCGTTATGGAGGCGCCCTGGACAAGTGAGTGTGGTCATATGGGCAACATTTGTATTTATGCCAGGCTAATATCGTTACAGAGCGATCATGAAATACCATAGTATCAAGATGGAAGAGATAAATCGCATTATCGAAGAGCTTTGGAAGAAGACGTACCAGGGCACAGATGTGGATACTATCTTGATTCGGTCAGACAACGAAGCAGCAAAAGGCAACCGATCTTACAATTACCGCGTGTGCATGGTCAAACAAGACGCGGAGATGGACATGCGAGGGCGGTGTAGCGCTGGACAAAAGGTGCTGGCTAGCATCATCATCCGCTTAGCACTAGCGGAATGCTTTGGAGTGAACTGCGGCCTCATTGCTCTGGATGAGCCGACGACAAACTTGGATCGGGACAATATTCGCTCACTCGCCGCATCGCTTCACGACATTATCGAGAGCCGACGGCACCAGTCGAATTTTCAATTGATCGTCATTACCCATGACGAAGAGTTTCTTAAATTTATGAGGTGTCCCGACTTCTGTGATCACTATTATCGTATCTACAGGGACGAAAAGCAAAAGTCTTGCATCGATAAGCAGTCCATCGCAGATGTCATGTAGGATGCAGGATGCAGAAGGATAAGGGTATGCACTGCTACGGCAATGGACTTGACTTTGCGGGATTGATGAGAGATGCTCCTTCGATGAGCATAAACAGCTTCATGCATGTACCATCAGCTAGCCGCCCGATCTGAACATGCGTGGCTTTGACTTGAAGGTGATTCTGCTTGCCAAAATATCCTTGACTCCCTTTTCCCAGAGCGGACGTTTAAGATGTTTGCCATACATTTCGGGCACAAAAGTTGATCGGGTGGGCTATTGGCCTAACGATTATACATTGACTTACAAGCTTCATTGACTTACAAGCTTAAAGTACAAGGTAATTACACCGCGATGCCAGAGCGGGAACACGGCGGGCACGATGAAAGGGTAGGCTGGGGTGATGGGACAGTCGAGGATTATTCAGCCACTATCCGACTGATTGTCCAAGGAGTAAGCAAACTGTGAGAATCATGAGTGAACAATAGATGAATGAATGTAGAGCTGGTCCAGCCATGTTATCACAGTACTACAGAGATGCTTACGGCGACGTGAGTATATCCGTGAAATAACACCACTGATCCTGCATCATGCATTGCATTTCTCAACCCGTCACATAGATGGGTGTGTATAATTTCGGGGCAAAGTCTTCTCGTCCCAGGCTCGTTTTTGAAATGAGATAAAACATTCTGGGGAAGATGCTTTACCCAGATCCCTCAACTAGCCGCTGGTTTTCGCTCCTAGGAAAGTGTCACGAAAGCATGCGAGTCCTACTGGTGGTCCAAAGATATGCATCACTTTGACTGTTCTGGAGTTCAGTCTGATCTGAGCATAAATGCTTGATATCTGATCGTGAGGAACAATTTGTATAGTAGCTGAAAGGCAATGAAAATACAAGCTCGCCACGGCATCCATTACCACCTATCAGAAGAATATTAGACCCTGATGCCTCGGTGATTCAGGAATTCATCATTTTTTAAGAAAAGTCTGGTGATGGAGCAGCTGCTTTGACCGGTTTGCGGATCACGCTGACTTGCTCCTTTCACGTCGTACCCAAATGCAGGCCCAGCAGACTCGATTCGCAGTCATCGGCTCACATTCGCATATCATGGACGTCGTGCACATGCTAGGGAGGAGCCGCGCGCACTGGTGTGGCCCTCAAGGGATATTCCTCCGAGGAGGCTATGCCCAGTACTGAACGCCGAAAACTCTTACCTCACTCGTCTGAGTCCTCGGCCCCAGCGGATTCGTCGTCCAAATCCTCTTCGCTTTGGCCTAGAACCTTCTCAATTAACCCCAGCGTTGCTCTCAGTGGTAAGCCCACAACATTGTCCCAACTCCCCTCGATCCTCTCGACCAGAATGGCGCCAATCCCCTGTATTGCGTAACCACCAGCCTTGTCGGCACCTTCTCTTGTGCGCACATAGGCCAAGAGCATTTCGTCGCTAATATCACGTCCGAATCTTACTGTCGTCTCTTCCACGGTGCTTTCTGTGGCGTATCCCGGATGTCGTGCACTAGCTAGTGGCGCCATGGCCACTACTGCCGTATAGACCCTATGATAGCCACTGTTTCTAAGCATCTTGAGCGTGGCGATATGATCGGCCTCTGACCGAGGCTTCTCGAGGACCTGGCCTGAGAGTGAAACAACGATAGTATCTGCAGCAAGGACGACAGCTGGCTCCCCGAGCTCAGTGTTATTTAACTCGGCCGAGTAGACGTGCATGGCCTTTTGGTTGGCGGTCTGGAGAACATATTCGAAGGGGGCGAGCGATTTTGGGAGGTTTTCGGGTAAAGCGGAGGGTTTGATTTCGAGTTTAGTGAGACCAATCTAACATGATTAGATCCAGTCCAGGTATACGTGGAAGAATGACAACCTGTGCAAGCAGCTGTCTTCGCCGCGGGGAGGCAGAGGCAAGAATGACCCTCCTGTCACGAAGGGTGTTTATCAAAGGAAGATTTAAAGGGAGAGGGAGGCGTGACGGTGCGGGTAATTTCGCGGCTGCAGGCTGGGCGGCAGTCTCATAGCTCGGTGGTGGTTCTGCAGGTGCATGCGCATACTTTGCATCTGTCATGTTGCTGCTCCGCTCGCTCCGCCAGGCAATTTCAAATGTCAATATCGAAAGTCGTCCAAAATTTGGATACATGCCAAGACTCCGACGCCAAGATTAATTGGAAAACGCCCGAGGGGCCCTGCATAAAGCAAGCAACAGGGCGGCTTTTACGTAGCCAGCCGCATTGTCCGTAAATGCATGTAACCAATCTGTGGTGACGTCCTTCCAATCATAAAACTTTCTTACAAATCTCCTCCAATCCCTAATGTTCTGAACACGACTCGTCGGGTTTTTTGAAACAGATTTCTTGCTATAATATATACTGCCCTTCGCTTTCTCTTCTCGTAAATAATACAGTCGTTTGATGCTTTATCACCATTCCTCTCAAACGACATCCTGCCCTTCCCCCCTCCACAATTATAAATACCCCCAGTAGCTGGACCATTGCCAACATGGTCCAAAATAAAGGACTCATTTTCAAATCAGTCCCAACGGACTGGCCCGTAGAAGGCAAGGACTTGACAATCGAGGATCAAGGGTTCGATCTCGACGCTGAGCCAGACAAAGATGGGATCACAACCAAAAATTATTATGTCTCCTTTGACCCATACCAGCGGGGGCGCATGCGCGCTCCTGAGGTGTCATCCTACAATGCGCCATTTGTCATGGGAAAGCCCATCACCAATTCGGCCGTGTCAAAAGTGCTCAAGTCCAACAACTCGAAATTCAAGGAGGGTGATATCGTAACTGGGACTTTGCCGACAGAAGAGTACTCGAGCATCTCCGGGGAGGTTGCGAACAACATGGTCAGGAAACTGGACAATCCGTACAACCTTGACCCAAAACTCTTTGTTGGCGCCCTCGGCATGCCCGGTCTGACAGCATATTCATCTTTCTACGCAATTGGAGAACCAAAGAAAGGGGAGACCATCTTCATCTCCGCTGCCAGTGGGGCTGTTGGGCAAATCGTTGGCCAACTTGCAAAGCATGAAGGGTTGAAGGTCATTGGCAGCGTGGGTAGTGACGAGAAACTGGACTTCATTAAGAAAGAACTCAATTTTGATGAGGGTTTTAACTATAAGATGGAGAAGCCTAGCGATGCCCTGAAGCGGTTATCGCCCAAGGGCATTGATATATACTTCGAGAACGTTGGAGGAGAGCAACTGGATGCTGCCATTGCGGCAATGAACAACTACGGCCGCATTAGTGAGTGTAGCAATCTCGAAAACCTTGTCTAACTGTTGGAATGACTTACCGTTCCGACAGTTGCCTGCGGTATGGTTTCGCAGTACAACATATCAGACCCCGATAAGAGATACGGAGTCAAGAACATCGGAGCGGTAGTGGGTAAGCGTCTGAAGATACAAGGCTTCATTGTCTTCGACGCGAACATGGGCCCAAAATACGCTGCAGATCACCAGAAGAACGTTGCCAAGTGGATCTTGGAAGGGACGTTCAAGGCGCAGCAGAGCGTAACCGTAGGCATTGATAATGCCGTCAAGGGTTTGTTGGGGATGTTGAAGGGTGAAAATTTTGGCAAGTCTGTCTTGACAATCGAAGAAATGAAGGTGAGTTCGATTTCTGAAAGGCCTCCCAATAAATCATACTGACAACTTTTAGTGATAGTGTAGCAGTCTTTCCCAGTCTTAAGCAGCAGATTGAATAAATTACAGATACTGCTCACTCAGTTTCTTGATCAATTTCTTGCATTGATCCATTCTGAGCCGTACACTTGGACCCATTTTCCTAAAATTTGCACCAACGCCTGTGTCTTTTTGGATCGGAGCTTGCGAGCCTGGTCTAATCATTTCAATGGTGTCCCATGTCTTTCGTTGATTTGGCTGACCAGAGACATTGACATCCAAGGTTGGCCAGCCTCCTTCCATCTTTTCGCCTGCAAAGTTTCTCTCCCCAACAACACAAATCAAATTATAATTTTTCTCCTTGGCCCGCACAAGTTTTTGAGATATCGAGTCACCGCTATCATCAATATCGACAATGTAAGTGGGCCTATGTATCTGCTTGGGCAGTATTTCGTCCGTATTTGAAAAACTACCCTTCAGTTTGGTCGCATATTGTATGACAGGAACCCTGTTCGTAACAGTCAGAATTATGACTTGGCGAGGACTGAGCCAGAATGGTAGTTGACCGTGATGATGTTCGAGTAGAAGAGCCATAAATCGTTCTAGAGACCCGAGCACAGCCCGATGGATCATGACTGGTGTGACTGTACCCATCGTTTGCCGCGAATCGGAGTCTGAAGTCGGCTCGCCCTTGGCTTCCATCTCAGGTGCTGGCGCGTCGTACCCCAATCCAAATCGTTTTGGCAGCTGGAAATCCAACTGAATAGTGGCCGTCTGATGGTTTTTCCCATCGCTATCCCGTACGATGACATCAATTTTTGGCCCATAGAAGGCACCATCTCCACGGCTCATCCTCCAGAGCTTCCCGCTGGCGTCCAAAGCTTCCTTCAACTGATCTTCAGCTCCGTTCCATTCGTCCAATGTGCCGATGTAACCCTCCTTTGGTCTCGTGCTCAGCACGAGCGCATAATCTTCGAAACCCAACGTGCTGTATACTAAGCGCACAAAATCCAGAGATTTTGAGATCTCATCCTTGACTTGACCAGGCCGGCAGAAAATATGCCCGTCGTCTTGGTGAAATCGTCGGACCCTAGTCAGCCCACTAAGGGCTCCGGATACCTCGTTTCTGTGCAGGGGACTGAAATCAGCGTAGCGAAGTGGGAGATCTCTGTAACTTCTGCGTACACTTTGGAACAGTATGCAATGACCCGGACAATTCATGGGTTTGAGGCCGAATTCTTCCGGCTCTGTGATTTCGCCAACACTTTTCTTTGATTGCATCCGCCGGTCAGAGAAGTCTGATGCGGCTTCAGGCTTGTGTGACGAATTCCCAGTCACCGTAAACATGTCATCCTTATAATTTGCCCAATGACCGGATTGCTCCCAGAGGGATTGCTTATACATTGTGGGTGTAAGCACCTCACGAAAGCCGAAAGCTGGGTACTGAGCGCGCAGAAAGGCCGTGAGTTTGTTGAATATGTGGGTGCCATCGGGTTGGAAGAAGGGCGCGCCAGGGCTCGAGGTGTGGGTGGTGAAGAGGGATTGAGCTGAACCGATTGTACGATGATCTGAGGGAGAATCCACCTCGGTATGGGCTTGGGATTCCTTTTGTCGATGCCCCCTCTGCCCATCCTTTTCTGCCCATTGATGCTTGGGTTCATGTTGGGCATGCAGAGGACCTGTTGCGGAAAGATAGAATGGAGCACTGCAAGAACAACTGCGGCGGTCTGTAAGCTTGAGGGACAGCCCCTTGGCGGAGAGGGGAGGGTGATTCCGTTCCGATTGGTATTTCTGTATAGGCCGCAGGAGCCGTGCAGGCCTCATGGACTATGTGTCCTTACTTGTAGGACTTGTATCTACCTTGGCGAACCGAATATTGGTCTGAATACCCCTATAAGTTTGATTGTACGGTTCTTGGTGGGTAGAAAGGATGATTATCTATGGAGGAGGAAGAACCCTGCAGGAGGATATCTCCTCTTGCTGACTAAGACTACATGCTAGACTAAACTCGATCCCATCTTTCAACTACTTCCGAAAAAACAGAACAAAATCTCAGCGATCTTGAGAATATGTAAGCACAAATATACTCGTAAGCATAAGCGAACTCGTAAGAAAGTTCAGGCTTTGCTAGAAGAATACTTTGAATTCCTAGAACAACACAAGTAAAAGAAAGATATATAAATAAGAGAAATCTTTCTTGTAGAAATAGACTTTCTCGTAAAAACTTTTCGAAGACTACTTCTAAATAATAGCATCGTTATATCGATCTAAATAATATTTTTGTTATTCTCGATAAAGATGCTTGAATAGTCAGATAAATATAAAAGATGATAGATTAAAACGATCTCGGCGAATAATTCGGGCTCGTTTAATGTTCTGCTGCTGAGATAAGAGAATAAATGCTTCGCGATCCGAAAGATAGTTAGTGCGAGAAATAAAAGACTTCAGATGATCGTCATGAAATATATTTTAAATTCTTTTTTTATTTAGTTGTAATAGTGTAAAGAAACGATTATAAGCTTTATTATATCCGAGAATTCTGAAAGATTCTTTTCAGCGCGAGACTAGCTTTTCAGCCTTCTCTTAATATAGCATAATTAAGCTTTCTATATAATATATCATCTGCTTGATACTCTTATTATATCGTACGATTATATTCTTCTTCTACTTTGATGTTAGAGCTCGCACGATATTATACACTTCTGCTCTGTATTGTTAAGAAATGACTATAATATGGATGGTAATCTATATGATAATATGGTGGTTGGTTGACAAGGAACGAGGCTTGATACATTGTCTATGTACGTGACTTGGCTAGGTGTACAAGACGAAAGGTCAGGAACCAGAAGAACAGGTGACCCCGAGCAGCCCTTAAGGGGCTGTCGGCTAATACACGGCTAGGCTGAAATCTCATGGAATCTCATGGAAGCTCCGGTGGCCATGATAGCTCCGGTGGCCGAGTCACACCGTGACATTGGTGGTATGTGTAAGGATGATGAATCTATCTGTCTGCAAGATGCATGAAGTGTGCGGAGAGGATCGGCAACTATGCCTAATGCGGAAGCCCTAGCCCTGCAATGATCCTGTGTAGGATTCTCCGTAACATGTATCTAAGATAGATTTAAACTTCTTTTTTATACTTATTCGAATTCTATAGCAAAGTCGCTTATAAAGAAATATCTCGTTCGAATAAAATAAGAAGTGTAATAGTGATGAAAGAGATTTTCGATAAGAAGTCTAGTATAATGCTTTTCGACGAAGTCTTAAGATAGTTAATGACTCGAAAATTAATAGAGCTATCGATATTAATTAGACTGCGATCTCATTTCTTCTTAAGCTTACGTACTATTTCTTTCAAAACTCTATTTATAATCTCGATCATTTCGATAAATTTATGAAATATCGAAGAATTGTAAGCTATAGCGATTCTCTCTCGTTTTAGAAATTCTCGTAACTTATTATAGTCGAAGTAATGCTTAGAATCAACGTAATACGTATAGAACTTTCTGTAAATAACGAAGAACATATCGAGATATCGAATAACGTTTTTAATATTATTGTTTTTATAAGCAAAGAATATCGAAAATCGAGATATATAGTAACTCGTATTAAGGATATATCTATAATCTGCTGTAATAGTTTTAAAGAGATTTATAAAGTTTATGCTTATGAATTGAAAAGAGTAGATTATAATTATAAAACTTAGAGATTGAGATCTAGTTATAGATTTATGCTAAGCATAAATCAAATAGTTAGTAATATATCTCTTTATATTCTGAGATTGTTCAAATTAATAACATAAATTTCGAAGTCTAATTATGATATTTATTTTTACTTAATGATCGCTGAGATCGTGCGTCTCTCGAAGCACGAATTGTCAGAACCGTGCCCAGAGTCAAGTCTAATGGGGGTAAATTGAATAAGACAACTAGATAAAGAGCGAATATGTACACAGGAGAAGAGCGCTTAAATACTAGGAAGAATCCCCGCTAGCCTATGTGATAATGAGAATGTGTCAATGACCAATAAATACTCTATGTGCCTGACACATAGCCATAAACACTCCCTTTGTACCTGACAGCTAGGGTACGTCCGTAACACTACCCCCCCCCTCAGGCAAGCGATGCCCCAGCGCTGTAGATTGGCCTGCGAGTCGTCTGCGTGCAGAAAGAATGAGGATAGTGGCGAGGTCTCGGAGATTTCGGAGACGGCGTGGCCTTTTTGACTTGGCAATAGCGTTGTGAGGCCCAGGGTTCTCCGGATATTTGCTGTGATAGTCATTGACTNCTGATATTGAATTCTGATAGGAGATCCAGATATCTTGCTTGACGTCGACTCAGGTCACGTCCCTCTGCAAAGTACATAAGACCCTTATGATCAGTGAAGATTTTGACTGGGATATCAGTGCATTCCAGCTCCGGTCTCCAATGTTCTAGGCAGCGAATGATTGCAAGGAGTTCCTTGTCATAGATCTGATAGTTGCACTCAGCGGGCGCGAGATTCTTGCTGTAGAAGGCGACTGGGTGGAGAACGCCTTCGTCATCATACTGAGACAAGACACCCCCATTGACGTAGTCCGAGGAGTCTGTCTCCAGGATTGCCTGGCGATTCCTATCAAAATGGCGGAGAGTAGGGGCTTCGGTTATGGCCTTCCTAAGAAGATCGAATGCTTTCTGACAGTCAGAGTCCCAGTCAAAGAGTACTTCTTTCCGCGTGAGTCGCATCAAAGGCCTAGCAATCTTGGAGAAGCCTTTGATAAATCGGCGGTAGAAATTGCAAAATCCCACAAAGGACTGCGTTTCCTTCAGGCATGTAGGGGTTGTCCAGTCCGTCACGGCCCGTACTTTGGATGGATCGACTTTGAGACCTTCGGTTGAGACTAGGAGTCCGAGGAACTTGGTCTCTTGTACGTGGAATTCGCACTTGAGGATATCCACTTGCAATCCTGCCTCCCGGAGCTTTTCAAGGACTTGTTTAACGTGTTTGACGTGCTCCTTGCGAGTCTTGCTGTAGATGAGGATGTCGTCCAAATACGCCTGGCAAAACTCGTTAAGAAATTCGAATAAGACCTCGTTCATGTATTGCTGGAATATAGCAGGTCCATTTGTCAATCCAAATGGCATNAGAGTACTTCTTTCCGCGTGAGTCGCATCAAAGGCCTAGCAATCTTGGAGAAGCCTTTGATAAATCGGCGGTAGAAATTGCAAAATCCCACAAAGG
>NKYR01000064.1:41069-206451 GCA_003184365.1 Evernia prunastri
GGCCTAGCAATTTTGGAGAAGCCTTTGATAAATCGGCGGTAGAAATTGCAAAATCCCACAAAGGACTGCGTTTCCTTCAGGCATGTAGGGTTTGTCCAGTCCGTCACGGCCCGTACTTTGGATGGATCGACTTTGAGACCTTCGGTTGAGACTAGGAGTCCGAGGAACTTGGTCNCGTGTGAGATATTTGCAACCCTGCACTCGGCCAAGTACCTCATCAATGAGTGGGATTGGGTACTTGTTCTTTTTGGTGAGTTGGTTGAGTCTCCGGTAATCGACACAAAAGCGTAGGCCTCCATTTGGCTTCTCCGCAAAGAGGACTGGTGACGAGAATGATGCTTGACTAGGCACAATAAAGCCCTTATTGAGGTGTTCGTCTAGGTACTCCTTGACTTTCTGGAGTTTGTGTGGCGGGAGAGGATAAATCCTGCTCCGAGGTAAATTGACGTCAGGTCCAGGCACATTGAGCTCGATCTTCGCGTCGTATGAACGGTGAGGAGGCAACTGATCTGCCCTAGAACGGTCAAAGNTGTTGAATTTCCTTGAGAGACTCTTGCAGTTCTGTCATATCAAGTGGAGTAGCCTCGTTTACCGCGCTCAAATTTGCCATGTTGAGAGGAAGTTAGCTCTGAAAGTTTGTTTGTTGGGGGGGATTGGTTTGCACGAATGCTGGGGTGCTTGCACGTATGCAGCGAGACCTCCTCGTAAGGGGTTTTCCTTGTGGTCAACAAGTCCTAGCCACGAATGGTTCGTTTTGCCTGTAGGTAGGCCACACCCGAGTGTCCAATGATCTGCTATCGAAACAGCTTCACAACGGTCCCGTTTGACAATTTTATTTTACTGTTCGCTTGCCAGTACGAACGGAAGGGTGGATGATCTAGTTGTAGTGTCAGAACCGTGCCCAGAGTCAAGTCTAATGGGGGTAAATTGAATAAGACAACTAGATAAGGAGGAAATATGTACAGAAGAAGAGCGCTTAAATACTAGGAAGAATCCCCGCTAGCCTATGTGTCAATGGGAATGTGTCAATAACCAATAAACACTCTATGTGCTAGACACATAGCCATAAACACTCCCTATGTGCCTGACACCTAGGGTACGTCCGTAACAATTGCTGCAGTGGCTCGGAAGGCTGCATGACTGAAGTGGCTGCATGACTGCATGGCTGCATGGCTACATGACTGAATGGCTGCAATGGACATGGCAAGAGCATAAGTATGGGCAAGAGAAGAGACTAAGACATCTCCATTGCTGCAGTGACTCAAAAGACTACGAAGATTGAAAACTCTCTAAATCTATAGTTACTATATGATTATTGATCGTGACTGCCTTAAAAGAAAAAAAATTAAATTAAATTGAAAAAAAGTTTTAAAATTAAATAGAGTTTAAAAAAAGATTTAGTTAAAAATTAAAAATAATCGTTTTTAGTATTTTTAGATAAATTTAATAAATTAATTTTAAAACGATTATATAACGATTATATATCGAGATATTACTTAATCGTAGTATTTAAAACGATTATATAACGAGACTAAAACTTAACTATCTTTCGTCGCTATTATATAAACGTTATATAATCGTTATATATCGACTGTTTACTCGTAAAATAATTATTTTCGCTATTAATCTGTTACGGCCGTACCCTAGCTGTCAGGTACAAAGGGAGTGTTTATGGCTATGTGTCAGGCACATAGAGTATTTATTGGTCATTGACACATTCTCATTATCACATAGGCTAGCGGGGATTCTTCCTAGTATTTAAGCGCTCTTCTCCTGTGTACATATTCGCTCTTTATCTAGTTGTCTTATTCAATTTACCCCCATTAGACTTGACTCTGGGCACGGTTCTGACATAATCGAGTATATAACGAGTATATAACAAGTGTATAACCTCGTAGAAGGTTAGAACAGTACTTTTATTTTAAAAGTGTGTATAATTTTCGTATATTTTAAAGCTTTATTACTAATATTCTTCGAGACGTCTAAATTATATTTAAAGTACGAGTTAAGCTTTATATAAATTAATTTAAAAATAAAAATAGACGCGTCAAAGATTTATATTCTCGACGTAATCTATTATTATAAATTAATAAAATAAAATAACGATCTCGACGAGATACGAGAACTATAACTTAAATAATCTAATTTTGATAAAAAGTAAGCGACGTCGAAGTAAAAAAATCGACGAAGACGAGTTAAAAATATTAGATAATAACTTCGAATGTAACATTATTAATATCTCGTTATTATTCTTACTTCGTGCGAAGAAAGTTACGAAGAAGATTATTTATATTAAATCTAAAGATAAGAGAACTACGCGATGAAATCTACACTTTATTATCTATTTATACGATACAAGTATAGGCCCATAAATTCAATTCATGGCGCTACACCGAAATGCAGTCAGCCCTATGAAATCAGACTCTGATTGCGATCTATGCGGCAATCGCCTGCAATGCCTACTATGCGATTTTTGCCTATTTGAATATGTGCCTACTATGCGATGTTTGCCTCCCATGCAATATTCGCCTTCTTCCACCACTATGAACTCGCTGCCGGTAGAAGAACTTGCTTGATCACCTTATTCTTAATACCCCTCGCCGGCCGATTCGGCTGCTTCCTCGGTAGATCCTTTGTAGCCACAATAGCTTGAAGACTGGCCCGGTCGCTGCCCTTGTGGACGTACTTGAAGATATATTTGCATGCCTTGACGTTAGCGCAAATCTCTACATTGATGTGAGCATCATATTTGGCCGACAAATAGGGACTATAGGGCACCACCCAGCAGTTCTGCTTGGAGTCATCCTCTGGGGCAGTAGCAGGCCTGCGCCGGCGATATTTGGGGTATCCGAAGTCGGGTTCGAAGACGGTATGATCGCAAAAGTCCTTTGGAAACCCCTTGCTGCATGTGTCCTTATCAGAGTCCCAGCATGGCGGAACAGTGCCTGTTTTGGAAGTGGCATAATGACTGCAATTGCCATGGAGCATGCATCGCGTGACGGTGGCATAGAGATTGGGATACAGGCGTTCATTAGGGATCTCAGCACTGACAGTGGCGTCTACCTCCGCGGCGGTAAAGAATCGATCCTCAGGGTGCANTTGGTGCAGACCCCCTGCGGGGACCGACTCACTATGCAGCTAAAAATTAAAGTCACGGTCTAAGCAGGGGGTCGAAAGCTAATGGAGACAACCTAAACAGGCATGAAAGGAGTTAGGGCTAGGGCTAACGCGAAATTTGAACCGACCGTGCTTCGGACTAAGTGAGGAAGAAAAAAAATTTGACGGTATCGCAGGGCTTACAGGCAGGAATTATGGCGTCCGGGGCCCTGAACCGTGCCAGAAAGACCCCTAAATGACAAAAGGATAACCTGTTCTAACCGCCTGACTAACAATACCGCCAATCTACGGGGGGGGGGGATGGCGGGAGGTGCATGGGCTACCTCTATGAAAGAATATGAGCACTTACCAAGCACCTTCTTCTTCAGAATATCGTCCAGCAGGGCCCTCAACTTCAGCCTGAATACCCTCGCTATCAGATCAGGGCGATCGGTCGCTCGTTCGCCAGGCAGGAGGTTTTCCTTCACCTCCTTCCAATTCGGATTGCAGGTGAAGGTGGTGAAGAGGTCTGGCCGGCCGAATCTCGTAGACAGGGCAATGGTGTCTTGATAGAGCTGTTTCATGAANCTCTGAGTAAGCCACTGCTTGAATAGCAGTTATTTCAATGAAACATCACTCAATCAATAGCGCGTCAAATAAGAAGATTCTTGGATCGTTGGAAAGCGCAGATTGAGGCCTGTAATCTACGAAAGTCTGAAAGTATCATGCACTGAGAGCATAGAGGCATTGAAGTTGCAAGTATATTACACCCAAATTTTGATGTTCCTACGCTCGGGAGGCCTAGCGGGCTGACTCAGCACGCGATACCTAAAAGCGTAATCAGATGGAGGTTTACATTGGCTGCACATACAAATTCAAGGTTTTTTAGCTCAGCCCTACCTTATTGTTTTATATATACTGATGATGATGATTGTTATTTCGATATTATTAGATTTATCGTCGTAAAATAGATCGAAGAATTTAATATTACTGCTAAAAAACGAAGTTAATTATTATTGTCTTCGTTAATAATATCTTATTCGAATATTCTCGAAGTTTTAAAATCTTTAGACGAATTTAATAAGTTTCGAAAATTAGAATTTAATAGATTATTTTTTACGTAGTAAGTAATAATATTTATAATAATTACTTTAATACCGATAATCTAAATATCTACTTTAAAGTTATTTATTATTTTACTATTATTATAATAACAAATAATTTCGTTAATAAACGTATATAAGATTTTTAAGAAATACGAAAAATTATTTAAATTATCGCTATAACGAGAATTATTACTTTTACTTTTTTTATTTNGCCGCGATTGGGAGTGGTACTGCGTGGTGGTGTACCGCGATTGCCAGCGGAGGAAGATTCGCTCAACGGTCGTCTAGAAACGTCAGGGGAAGTGTCAAGGAACTGCAGGAAGGGTTGTAGGATACCTGAAATGCTTAGTAACAATCGGGCGAGGAGTACCCAAGGCGAATGCGTTCATGGCGGAGTGGTGAAGGAATATGGTGTAACAATTATTCGCGTGTAGGATAAACAAAATATTCTTGCCAAGACTCTGAGTAAGCCACTGCTTGAATAGCAGTTATTTCAATGAAACATCACTCAATCAATAGCGCGTCAAATAAGAAGATTCTTGGATCGTTGGAAAGCGCAGATTGAGGCCTGTAATCTACGAAAGTCTGAAAGTATCATGCACTGAGAGCATAGAGGCATTGAAGTTGCAAGTATATTACACCCAAATTTTGATGTTCCTACGCTCGGGAGGGCTAGCGGGCTGACTCAGCACGCGATACCTAAAAGCGTAATCAGATGGAGGTTTACATTGGCTGCACATACAAATTCAAGGTTTTTTAGCTCAGCCCTACCTTATTGTTTTATATATACTGATGATGATGATTGTTATTTCGATATTATTAGATTTATCGTCGTAAAATAGATCGAAGAATTTAATATTACTGCTAAAAAACGAAGTTAATTATTATTGTCTTCGTTAATAATATCTTATTCGAATATTCTCGAAGTTTTAAAATCTTTAGACGAATTTAATAAGTTTCGAAAATTAGAATTTAATAGATTATTTTTTACGTAGTAAGTAATAATATTTATAATAATTACTTTAATACCGATAATCTAAATATCTACTTTAAAGTTATTTATTATTTTACTATTATTATAATAACAAATAATTTCGTTAATAAACGTATATAAGATTTTTAAGAAATACGAAAAATTATTTAAATTATCGCTATAACGAGAATTATTACTTTTACTTTTTTTATTTCGAATTTTATAAAAATATTTTAAAGAGAAGAAGAGTCTTTATAAAGACGATATAATGAAATAATAACAGTTAACGCTTAAATTGTCAGAACCGTGCCCAGAGTCAAGTCTAATGGGGGTAAATTGAATAAGACAACTAGATAAAGAGCGAATATGTACACAGGAGAAGAGCGCTTAAATACTAGGAAGAATCCCCGCTAGCCTATGTGATAATGAGAATGTGTCAATGACCAATAAATACTCTATGTGCCTGACACATAGCCATAAACACTCCCTTTGTACCTGACAGCTAGGGTACGTCCGTAACACTACCCCCCCCCTCAGGCAAGCGATGCCCCAGCGCTGTAGATTGGCCTGCGAGTCGTCTGCGTGCAGAAAGAATGAGGATAGTGGCGAGGTCTCGGAGATTTCGGAGACGGCGTGGCCTTCTTGACTTGGCAATAGCGTTGTGAGGCCCAGGGTTNGGTGAAGGAATATGGTGTAACAATTATTCGCGTGTAGGATAAACAAAATATTCTTGCCAAGACTCTGAGTAAGCCACTGCTTGAATAGCAGTTATTTCAATGAAACATCACTCAATCAATAGCGCGTCAAATAAGAAGATTCTTGGATCGTTGGAAAGCGCAGATTGAGGCCTGTAATCTACGAAAGTCTGAAAGTATCATGCACTGAGGGCATAGAGGCATTGAAGTTGCAAGTATATTACACCCAAATTTTGATGTTCCTACGCTCGGGAGGCCTAGCGGGCTGACTCAGCACGCGATACCTAAAAGCGTAATCAGATGGAGGTTTACATTGGCTGCACATACAAATTCAAGGTTTTTTAGCTCAGCCCTACCTTATTGTTTTATATATACTGATGATGATATACTGATGATTACCTTGGAGCTACTTGGTGATGCCGGATCGAGCGACGTACATTAGCGCCTTTGACTAAAGGAAAGGTACTTGATCTGTAATCAATTCAGATATCCTTGCATCAGCCAATAATCTTTTAAAGGAGAATTAAATCGCTTCGTAGAATTATTGAATTTGGTCCTGCGTTACACAGGCTTATAAATCTGGCGCTGGCACTAAGTCACTAAATTACCTTAGTCTGTATGTGTGCATAGGTACGGAGTATATAGGTATATAGCTACCTCATCAATTAAACTATTCGCTGCACTATGATGCAGTAGCTAGCCTAATCTCCATGGCGGAATTGGTGGATGGTGTCATGGAAAGGGTTCTTCGCTTGGCAGAGCCAATCAATTTGCAAAAACCCATCTCTTGCCACACATCATTTGCCAATCGCTGTCTCCAAATGTCCTCCTCAAACCTTGGGTCTGGGTCCGGGTTCGGTCATCCCCAAGTATGCAGCCAGCCGGGGGTAACCAAGGCTCTGGTACAACTCAGATCAGACATCAGTGCTTCAGTAGATGAGGAAAGCTCGACCATCCTTCTTCAATGCGCAACAACAGGCCACATTGGCAGGCGGCCTGAGCGGCCTGAGCGTTGAAGATGCTTTTACGTCTGATCGTGGGGTAGAATTTGGGACCACAGCCTTTTATTGTGACCAACCGAGATAAACTGTCTCGGCAACACGGGCCACACATGCGCGCGCACACACACACACACAATATTGCAACGTCGGCTGAATACATAAGTGGCGGGTTTTCATGGCGTCGTCGAACTTTGCGGGCGTATTCGGCGGTGTCTTCGAGAATTGCCGTCTGGCCCGATCGAACCTTGCGTAAAAGGTCGGCAAAAATGGATCCCCACTTTCAACGATGGATGGGTGGATGGGTGGATGGATGGATGGACAGATGAATTCTAGCCATTTCATGAAGCAGCTGTAGGTCGCAGACACCAGTCCGCCACATCACATGTACTGAGTGCTCATCTGTAGCTGGTCTTGATGACGTTCGAGGGATCGAATTCCCGTTTGAAGACCTCGAGATCAGTCAGGCCGCTTTTCGAAGAACCATTTGTCGCATTCTCCAAGACGAAAACTATATTGGAGAAAGCTCCCTGGAATTCATGTTCGCAGAATAGAAGTTCCCTCCACATGCTTGCTACCTGGACCGCTGGGTTGCGGAACCCAAAACCCACACCAAAAGACCCAATGCACAAGTCCGGATGCTGCCGCAGGGCAGCGATCCTGAGGACCGTCCTCATTTTTTCTTTCATAAGCTCTCGCTCTTGGCTGAAAGAGTAATCCGCGCCAGACTCGTCAAGTTTTGGGCGCCGAATCGGTGCCACGGAAATGATGGGTAACACCTTCCAATCCTTCCACATGGAGTAATTCTTGTCAGCTCCAGAGCGAAAAATCACTGCACTCATAATGTCAGCATAAGCTCTGACCGGAGCTCCATTGACGGGAGAGCAGCGTACCGACATGAGGAGAGTATATCCCGCCAGTTGTTCGAATGGGGTAATGAGGGACCTGGGCAGATCCCTGGCCAGGCGTCGTCAGGACCTTCGCAAGATTCGACCGTCGGCAGAGGCATTCCTCTGGAGCTATGAGACCTGATTCCCAGTCACCTCCGGCCCGTTTCTCGTTGGCCATGTTGACAACCGGAATTGCTCCCAGCTGCTTAGAAGATCCGTTCGCTTTGAAGTTTGTCTCGTCCCAGTCCAAGGCTGCGTCAACCGGATCGCCGCTAATGACTGCTATACGAAGCTTGTGTCCATAGCCGGTTCGTGGGTTGATATGGAACTTGGACGAGTCTGGATATGCAATGGACACAGGAGGGAATTGTTGCAATTGAGATTGAATGTAAGGGGTATATGTTTTCTTGGCCTCGGAAGCAATCTCAGAGGGTTTCGCTTTTGCTTGAGGCATTTTCTTTCAAAGAGAAATACTGCTCATATGGAGCGTATAATTTGAGGTTGGAGTCGGCTAAATAGGTGACGGGGGAAGAGCAATGAAAGGAGAGGGGACCTGGAACGAAAGGAAGAAAGTCCCAATAGGACTGGAGTAGGGGCCCGGTGAGTCAAGAGAGATGGCAGCATATACAAGAGATGAGTGGATGAGAGGAGATGAGATGAGGTGGCATGGGTTGGCAGTTGTAGCGGATAAAAGTAAAAGTGCCATGATGATTATTCCTTCGCT
Source organism: Evernia prunastri (assembly GCA_003184365.1). Lineage (NCBI taxonomy): Eukaryota > Fungi > Ascomycota > Lecanoromycetes > Lecanorales > Parmeliaceae > Evernia > Evernia prunastri. The sequence continues at coordinate 49,552 of NKYR01000064.1, forward strand.
TCTATGGCTGTTGCCGTGTGAGGATGGATCTTTTTGGTTCCTCGGCCGATATGGAAGAAGAATGCCTTGACTACCATGGCAAAAAGGAAGTAGGAAGTAGAAATGACCAATCGCAATGATACGGCTGGATGCTTGGAATAAGGTAATCACCTTAGATCTGAATCTGACAATGACTAAAAAGACTTTCAAGCCACGATACGCGAAAGCTCAGACGGTGGACGATCGATTGGATTAGAGCATGTAGTCGTCTGTAGTCTGTAGGCTGTAGTCTGTAGTCTGTAGTATGTAAGGTAGTCTGGATTAATTATCCATGTACTTTACCATTTTATTATTTTTCGTCATGAGATCATACCAATTCGACGGTTCAATTGCCGCTATGGCGCTACCCAATAGCGGTGAGAGAATGGGAGATGCTGGGGGGGGGGCAGATGCTGGCAGATGAAGTGGCTTATACCCTTGGACTATAGGCAACCACAGCCTACAGGTCACTATACTTTCAAGATTGAAATCTTCAAGTCTGGCACCCTTAGGTAGCCTTGAACGGGTGGGTCACTTCCCCGTTCCACCATCTTGTTCCACCATCTGGTTTCCACCATCTTGCACTCTATAGTCCGATCTTATTATTATTATTTGTTACTTTATTATTGTCATGATTGTTATTATTATTATTAGCATCTAGAATCTGGATTACGGAATAAGATGAAACCAACGAACGGTCTTACCACCCAATCGGCAGACCCAGTCGCTTTCGCTATCTTGTTTGGAGTTTGGACCTTTTTTACATGCGCTATCAGAGCCTATCGATCCCCCGATTTCCCCCCTTCGCCCCCCACAGTCAACTTCCGAGGTTGAATTTCCAAAGGGCAAGGGGGTTCCGCTTGCTTCACCGTCTCGATCTCAAGGCCTGGACCCCCTCCGGCGTTGGGGTACCGACAGCCGCTAAATAGACTTTGTGCCATGCTCCATCCCTCCGCACAGGCGATTGTGATTGTGAAGAAAAAGCCAGCCAACTACTGGCTGCTCAGCTTCACCTATCGGCGACTAAATAACAGCATCCATAGGACTTGATACTTTTTGAGTAAGGTCAGTGGTAAATAGGTCACCTTAGATGAATAAAGTTGCTGTAGGTAGGTAGAGTATATACCTACTCTTACGTGCCGTGTCGGCCTATTCAAGGGAAATGGAACAAAAGGGAAATGGCTTCTAGAAGGAAGTTTCTTTACCCTCTTGTGTCTACGAAATAAGCCTTCGGCAGTTGATGAGACGAGAGGTGTCAACCCAAAGGCCGACTCTGCATCATTTTGCATGCGTATCAGGCCATTAGCTATAGCATATCGAGCTAGAATAGACTATGAAATCGATGTTCTTGTGTTTTGCGTGCTCCTAAAGCGTAGTGGCAATGATCCATCCCATATTTCCCATCGTCTTGGGATGATAATAATGGTGACGGTTCGAGCGAGGTTCGTCAGCCGCTTTATCCACCTACTAGCCGTAAGGCTGCATGAAATCTTAAAGAGTGAGATTTTTCACTAGCTCCCTCACCCTCCATCCCCTGACTTATGTGTTCTCGGATCTCTTGCAACCTCCGTTTAGATTTGTCAATTGATCAAGTCCTGCCACATTCTGCAGCATCCACCAACAACGCGAACAGCTCAGTTTGGCAGATGCTCATTTCATGGCGTTGCGTTGGCCTATCAACTCGCTCTTCAAGATCTGTAAATGCACATACTCGCACTCATGTACAGATGCGGTGTCTGTCTGCTTTACCCACAGCCAACCCCAACCCCAACATAGCTACCATTCTGGCGACTCCACCACGTAATGGTGGCCATACAGTCACAGTTGAAGGTTCAATCAGAACCGTTCGAAATCAGAAGCAGCGCTCATTCGTTGAACTGGGCGACGGGTCTACGGCATATTCCTTACAAGCCGTGCTAGATCCTCAATTGGCTGATGGGCACGTCCATTGACCACGTCTCCCTCCATACAGCAATAGACTGACCCTGCTTGAATTACACAGCTTAGGGACGGGGACGTCAGTGGCCATCACTGGCACCTGGCAGGCTGCTCCACCACAGAAAGAACAACGCTATGAACTAAAAGCTAAAGCGATTAAGGTCATCGGTGTAGCGGATGCAGAGGTCGGTCACCACACTGGATTGTTTAGCAGTACCTGCGTTGTGGCTTTTGAGTTTTGTCAATATGGCCAAGGCGCTGACAAAGTCAATCATGCAGCAGTATCCCATCCAAAAGAAATACCACAGCGCCGAATACCTCCGAACCATTCCACATCTTAGGTTGCGAACTCCAATTAATTCACTGCTTGCACGACTAAGGTCTGAGTGTGACTATCACCTGGCTAGCTATTTTCGAAACCGCCACTTCGTGCGCGTGCAGCCACCCATAATCACATCCTCCGACTGTGAGGGGGCTGGCGAAGTTTTCACGGTATCATCAAAACAATCTACTGGTCGAGCGAAAGATGAGGTCGAGGTCGCAGAGAGGGAGAAGGATGAATTGTTCAGGGGTCCAAAGTTTCTGACCGTTTCTTCTCAACTGCATTTGGAAGCTTTCATACACGAGCATCAAAAGGTCTGGACGTTGTCTCCAACATTTCGGGCGGAGAAAAGTGACACCCCGCGACATGTGGCTGAGTTTTGGATGCTGGAAGCGGAGATACGGACTGAATGCCTGAAAGATGTCATTGACCTTGTTGAAGACATGATCCGAAATCTAGCTGGCAAATTACAGGAAGCGGGTTTCATGGAAGAGATCTTATATGCTAATCGAGGAGCGAAGTATGCCGACGATGATGGTACGCATTTCCCGGAATTACTCCGCAAACGCTGGCAAGGGCTTATACAAACTCCGTGGCCTCAAATCACCTATGGAAATGCAATCAAGCACCTTCAGAATGCGGTCGATTCAGGGAAAGCAAATTTCTTATACGAGCCATCCTGGACTAATGGTTTGCAGCTGGAGCATGAGAAATATATCGCGACAACCTTCGGCCAAGGCAGTCCAGTGTTTGTGACTGACTATCCTCGAAAGCTCAAGCCTTTCTACATGCTCCCGTCATCACTGGAGGATGATGTTGAAACAACGCAAAACAGTACCGTTGCCTGTTTTGACCTCTTGCTGCCTGAACTATGTGAAGTAGTTGGAGGGTCAATGCGCGAACACCGTCTCCAACAACTCTCTCAATCAATGCAAAACCAAGGTTTGAACGTTTCAGCTGCAGGCTTGCCCGGTCAAACCATAATGAGTTCTGAAGTGTCGCCTTGCAATGAGAAGGGCAATCTCGACTGGTATGCCGATCTGCGTCGATACGGTAGCGTTCCGCATGGCGGATTTGGGCTCGGTTTCGATAGACTATTGGCTTACCTTTCCGGAACCAGCAACATCAAAGATGTCGTGCCTTGGCCTCGCTATCACGGGCGGTGCGATTGCTGATCCTTTGCGCTTGAGTAAGTGCCTGCTATCTACCCTTCGAACGCCTTCTCATCCTCCTCATGCCGGAGGGACCGTGATGTGAGGGAAGATGGCCTCCAACTCAACATTCGCTTCGCTACTGTCATAGACTTCACCGGCGTCGCGCTACTGCTCGGGAGAAAGAGCTCGGTTGACCGTTGCGGAACTCTCTCCGCCTACATTAGTCACGAGGATACTGCTCACGATGCATCTCTAGACTATTGCAGTGCTCATCCCTCGTTCTTCGTAGGTACTCTACTCTATGGTAGAGCCTCACAAGCGCTAAGTGTCAAGGCGGATTAGATTAATGTTGGGGACAAATCCTGCTACAGGGCACCTGCTCCTCGGCAAATTTGACCAACAGCCACTAATGTATTAGGTAAAATATGCAAGCCACTACTGAGTAGAAAGTTGATAACGTTGCGCCAGCTCGTGTTGTAGAGCTGGAAGGTTGCTTAACCTTGTGGTCTCGTGGTGAGCATGCTGGGGGGGGATTTTTTTCGGGCTCTGAGTGGCGAGAAGGGGAATGCGAGTAGTGAATTAAGACGTATGAGTGAGATGGAATGACGGTACGGAGAATATGCATATCGTGAGGTTGAGCGGCAAGAAAAGCTTGGCGGTACTCTAAAAGTTACCTTCCATATCCCCGGAATATATTAATAACATTAATAAACCTCTGCAATAACGTATCCAATTTTGCATGGCTCTTGCCGTCTTGGAGAAATCGAGATTGCGGATTGCGAGACTCGGCATAAACTTGAATTTGGGATGCTATTATTGATCTTGATATTCTTGCTTCGGTTTATGGGCTCGGGATGAGGGTGTAACTGTTGTGCGTTATTTTTTTGGGCCGTCTTACAAGCAGGCAATTATGTGAAGGAAGGTAGAGTACCTCAGGAAGGTACTCCGTAAGATCTTACCCCTACCTGACGCCAAGAGACACGGACTTGATTCCTACGGAGTAGAGTACAGCGTTACGAATTAAGCTGACGTGGCCTGAGCAGAAAAGACAAATCTCACCCTGGACAATAGATCCTACTAGGTATCGTTTGCGTAGGTAGGTAGAAATCACCCGTCGGCCGTTGGAACATGCATAGTAATATAGTTGCCCTTTTTATGGTGTTCCCCCTTCGTATCTGATTGATGAAACTTGGACCCTAAAAACCCCAAATTAGATACAAGGCGCTCGGCCCCATCCACGATTAGTGATAGGCAGACCTCGGGGGGGGGGGGACTCTTGGCCACGATCTGGACAGTTTGGGTAACATGAATGAATGCAGGGCAGCTCTGGCATGAAGAATGAGAAGACAAAAATAATGATAATGTAAGTAGCGAGCACTTTAGGGGGGGGGGGGCGCGCGGGCTCCGGGGGAGGATGCATTCGGCAGAAGCAAGCTCTTGCTCTGACAGGGGATAGATAGCGTCGGTAAGATATAAGGTTCCGTGGCGTGTCGATTAACCTTACTCCACAACCAAAGGCCACCGAGGCGGTCCTGAAAAGTCAAAAAGAAATTGTTTAGTCTTGCAGGGCTCACACATGGCAATCCAATTAATTGATTTCATTATTCTAACCTATCGCAAGGTAAGACTAAGGTATTGTCATGTATTTACATAGAGTCAAGACTGTGTCTCAGGTTGGAATTGCTGCGGCTAGTATTTTTATTTTTATCTTCATTTTTCTCGACGGCTTATGATAATAAAGTCAGGAACTGCGGAGTCATAAGCGAGGCGGCGGCACCAGGGGGTGCAAGAAGTCATTGGGCAAGCTAACCGTTTAAAGATTAGCAGCCCTTCAACCCCAAATTTGCAACGAATACAGCAACGTCAAAGTCGATTTTGTTTTTTTAAATACCAGGAATATGAGTCTTGTACTTCCCCTCTTGCGAGCCGTCAAGTTTGATGCGATTCAGAGCGTTTATGGCTGCTTGAGGTCCATGCAGAAAGGTGGTGTTCCCAAATCGGCTTAGCTTGCCCAATGACTTCTTGCACCCCCTGGTGGCGGTCGGATAGAGAGAGAATTAAAGTACTGTACACCAGTAGATTGCTGAAGCCGTGCTGCACCGCAATCCAGATATGTAGCATGTATCTTGTATCGTGTATCATGTTACCCAGGTGGGTGTGTAGTCGTGGGGTATTGATGTGAGGGTGTGATGGATGGATGGAATGACCCGGATGTGCAAATGGGAAACCGGCAAGCTGGAGGCTGAGAAGCTCGGGGGAGATAGGATATGTACTGTATTTGATGCAGATGGAAAGAGAGAGAGAAAGAGTAGTGTAAAAAGAAAAAGGGGGTGCTGAACGATGTTCGGAGATGGACGATTGATTACTCCACCTATCTTTATCCTAATATCCGATCCTAGGTACCTTACCTAGGCCTTTCTTTTTCGACAGCTTTGCTCCTGATTCATGTTGATTTCATATTGATTTACTGGCCCCCCGCACTCTCTCTCTCTCTCTCATATATGAGTACTCTATGTCTGAGGGAAACGGGCAACTTACGAGGTACCTTACTTTGCTTTTCTTTAATGCAATAAGTTACTTTTAGAGTACTCTTACAGTCTCACTACTAGGTACCGACTTCGGACTGAGTCACTACTCTATATTTTGCCTTACAAAGCCTAACCGACGACTTTAATCATAATACCGTACTTTGGTGGTAAGCTTTTCAAATTCTCCTTCACTACTATAATCTCCAACATAGGCAGAAAACGGTGCTGACTCTGATTGGAGTCTTTGAAACTTGGCGGCATTGGTAGAGTTTTTTTTTTTAAGCGGCATGTTCGGAAATCCTAAATCCTAACCTTCGTCACTAACAAAAAAAAGGCAAAAAAGCTACTCTAAAAAGCTTCCTTCCATCAACCCATCAAGGAGACGAGCACTTACTACCGACCATACCAACCCAAGCCAAAGTCCTCTTCAACCCATCATCAACATCACTACAACACTCGCAACCTCACTCAACACACAAATCACTTTCTCAGCCCCCGATCCTTCTCACTGCTCCTACGCGCCGCAAAGATTACCATTTTCGTCCTGCGCTGCACACTCCCTTCACAAATTCACGCCCCCCCCTCTTCCTCCCCGGGAAGATCCAAATCATACAATCTACTACCCTACCATAAACTTCTCAATAAAGCCGTACCCATCTCAGAAGCGGAGTTTCATCGAAGCTTATTCCCTGTGCTCCCTGGTCAAGCATACTTCAGCGGTCAGCCCGAGATATATTATTACTGTGCATGCCGACAGCTTCTGTAAGATTCATCTGACCACTGTTGTGGTAAGCTTTGCGACTGCCTCCCTGCGCGCCTTACATCTTGCACTCTGTCTCCCCCTTCAAATCTTCCGCCCTTGACTACATCACAACCACCTCAAGCCTTCGTGTCACTCATCTTACGCAACTTAATCCTGCGCAACCATACCTCCTTAACATTCATTACTTTTCCTCTTGCGACGCAACATATTCACTACCCTCGCTTCCGCTGTTCATTTCACATAGTCGGCAAGGAATCGTTACTGATGGACTCCGCCAGTTTTCACCGGCCGCTTGCTTACCTCGATGCAAAACCCCACCTCACAGCTTCGCGAAGAAGTCCTGACCTAAGGGAGATACCTCTGAAGCAAGAGCGCTCCTGGGAGGACTCATCCAGTTCAAGGCCGGCAGTTCACAGGATACCAACCATTTCTACCTTCTTGGACATGGAGACATATAATGGACATGTGCGGACTCCTGCAGATGCGATAATACTTTTCGAGGCCTGTCGCTTGGGTCTTTTACCCAGAGTTCAGCGCAGGTTGTCTGAAAAAGAGCGCCAGTCCATCAAGTCTGGCTCTGTCTTCGTCTGGGATGAACGGGAAGCGGGTATGCGAAGATGGACGGACGGTAAATCTTGGAGTGCTAGTAGGGTGTCTGGGAGCTTTCTCACATACCGGGAAATGGAAGGCAAACGTGGTGGCAACAGCTTTGGCCCGCCTCTGGCTGCCGTCTCAAGAGCTGGAAAGACTCCTGATAGCACTCGCGGTAGTGACTCGGATTTGGATATGGGTGGAGAAGATGGACCGGATGGGTATCGATACAAGCCGGACGGACTGATGAAGCAGTCATTCAGCATAACGACTTCCTCAGGCAATCACCTCCATCTCATCAGTTACTACTCGCGCTCCCATCCATCTGCGACAAATCTGGCAAGTCCCACAAGCGATCCAGCGTTGCGACACATTCGCCCACAAAAAGGAATGTACCCCGAATCGACTGTCCATGAACACCAAAACATCCCCGCCGTTACTAGGTCGCCAATGGCCAGCGCACCTTACTCAACCGTCCCCCAGATGGCAGGATATGCTCGACAAGGACCACCTCAATGGCCCACACCACACTACAATGGTTATAATTGGGCACCTCCGCCTCCAATGCAACAGGCAGGCCAACACTATGGCTACCCGCAGTACAACGGAGGAGGCGTCGTATACGCACCCCAACCCCCGATCAATGGTCATTCCCCTCTTCAAAATTCCCAATCCGCTCAACAACCTCCACCCGCGACGCAGTCATCCGACCCCCAGTACCAGGCCTACGACCAAAGAAGATACTCCTCGATGTCGTCTTCTATGCACCCTGATATGTCTGGCTACGATCCACGGCAAGGCCCTTCTACAACATTACAACAGCGACCCATGGAAAAGTATGGGGCGACTCCAGATCTCTACAATGGCTACGACCCAAGGTACCCTCCCAATCAAACTCGAAATCATCCCACGCCCTCCGACAGCAACCTTGCCCCTCCGCAGCAGCCCCACGGTCGCAATGGTAGCCACGCAAATGGTATGCAGCAGTCGCAGTCACAACATCATCATCATCCTTCCCCACACATGTCGCAACTTCTGCCGAACGGCCAACAGCAGCAACTCCAACAGATTGCCTCATCTTCCACTCCTATCGACCCGCGGCTGATGGCTGCTTCCCCGATGATACAGCAACAGTCACAACCAAACCACCAGTCCCGAACGTCAACTCCCGGAGCTCACGCGCAGCTCCAGGAAGCTGCCGAAGCCGCACAAAACTATGCCAACGGGACAAACGGCGCAAGCACGATTCCAAGTATTGGCGCCATCATGAACGGCGCTTCTGCCGAGAGCCACAACAGCCCAAACGCAGATGCGAAGAGTGACAGATCCGGCGATAAAACACCTGGTGGGTCTGTGAAGAAAGAAGGTGGACCGCAAGACATCCCCAGCGACAAGCTGGGTTTTGGTGAAGACATGAGGGCGTTGAAGGTTCTGGATCGGGCGTTCAAGACATAACAAGATATCACATGAGTCCGGGTCATCATGGTGAGGCAAAAGCTTTGTGATGGCCAGAGGAGGTTGGCATTGAAAAGTTTGCGTTCAGGCACGCGCTAGGCGGTGGGATCGAAGCGAATTAGCGAATTGGCACGATCCATTGTATTATTCAAAGGGCGTTTTTTTTTCCTGAGAAAAAAGGGCTTGCTTGCATTGAAGAAGATATCACACGGTTTTTAAGAGCGGACAACGGGAAAAAGGGGAAAGGACGGAATGGGAGATTGTATCCTACGAGGGTTTTTGCGGAGGAGCATCAACCTCGGTCACCATGCTTTTGCTCCCCTTTTTCAACAACACAACAACAACAGCACGATGATGAGATGGGCTCTATATGATAAGATAGTTCGGCTACAGCTCATGCATGCGTCAGAAATGTAATATGTTCCCAACAACACGCTTTCCGAAAGCTCGCAACGTGGATTTGATACATTCGGCAATCTCATCGTGGACGTGAATATTGCTCTTTTTCCATGAATACAAATAGAGTAAATGGGTATCTCAGCGCAGCGCGAAATCCTCGCCCTTTTCACCTTCCATGCCCTACTCTACTCCTCCCACCTTCTCACGCTCTCCCCTCTCCGTCTCCGTCTCCCTCTTCTCCACCCCCATCTCCCCCCTCCTCCCTTGTAGCAACCATCTCATACACCCCCCTCTCCCTCCCTCCCTCAACCCCCTTACCACCACCAACCCCTTTCCCCCCAAAAGCAATCGGCCTGAGTTCCCTCCACCGACAGCACCACACCCCGCCGCCGACCATGAGCGCGGCGCTGGCGGCCTGCAGCGCCCACCAGAGCGCGGTGGCGGGCAGCGCGCGGGAGTAGGCGGTCGTCAGGCACAGGTGCAGCAGGTGCAGCGTGAGGGCGAAGTCCGGGACGAGCTTGGAGCGCGCGACGAGCAGGAGGAGGAGGGGGATGCTGTTGTGGGGGGGGCTGGCGTTGGCTTGCAGGGTTTTTTAAGGGGGGAGAGAGAGAGACTGGACACAAAAAACGTACCCGCAGAAACTGGCACCGAGCCAACAGACCCCCAACGTCCAGCCGGCCGCCGTGTCGCCCCGGAGGCTCCGCCAGCTGAGCACGAGGTCGGGGGAGAAAGGTTTCCCCGCCGTCAGGGCGGTGAAGAGCAAGAGGCCCGTGGCGCAGAGGTAGTAGAGCAGCTGGAGCGTGACGATTTGCGTCAGGATGCGCAGGGGGGAGCGGGCCGTCGGGGCGTTCGGGGAGGATGACGATGGCGGGGGCGGGCGTCGGCGGGGAAGGGGGAGGGGCATTTTCTTTCTTTATGCGTCGGGTGGGTGAAGGGGTGTTTTTTTGTGTCTTGTGGGGTGTGGATGGATAGATAGGTGGATGGATGGATGGATGGAGATGGGAGGAGGTAATGGTCGGTAAGGGTGAAGGCAGGTCTTTGCTATCGTGGTCGCATAGTTACTGTCGGTGTATTGAGCTCGAATTCCGACTAGAGAAAGAAGTGAAAGATGGAAAGGATTGATTCCTCGAAGGTCTTGACAGATGAATCGATTGAGTCCAAATGAGGATGTTGCCGGCTTTGATCGTCACAGATCGATCGATGCCTGAGCTTCTTCTTCTTCTCATTTCGCTCAAGCGGAACCCATTCCGCACGCCTAACTCTAGCGCAAGCTCCAATAACAATTTTCTAAACCTCACCACATTCACCCTCCCCCTCCCTTTCCCCCCAACAAGAGTAACGCTCTACAGCCACTCAATCCCCACACTCATCTTCAACCCAATCCAACCCAACCTAATCCAACCAACCAAACCTTCCCAAAACAAACAATGGGCCTCTTCACCACCACCACCACCACCACCACCACCACCNCCCCCCCCCCATCCCCATCCCACGCCTCCCCCACCCCCTCGGCCGACGGCGCCTTCGAAGCACCGGACCGTCGCTCGCGCGCGCACTGCTGGCGGGCCCGCGACAACTTCTTCGCCTGCCTCGAGCGCAACGGCATCGTCGACAGCATCCGGGACAAGGAGCGCGCCGAGGGCGCGTGCGGGGCTGAGGGGAAGGGGTTGGAGAGGGAGTGCGCTGCTAGCTGGGTGCGTGTTGCTTTTTTTCCTTTCTCCTTTTTTTTTCTCTGTTGGGGGAATTCGGTTTGGTGCTGTTTTTTCGGGGGTGGGGAAACGTCTGGCGGATATGAGTTTTGGGGGGGTTGGAAGGAGGAGCGGAGACGAGAGAGGGGCCTGGAGAAGGGGGAGAGGGGGACGCAACGGAGCCAGGGAAAACCGAACACCGAGAGATGAGCAGTCTTAGATTATGAGAGATACGGCTTGGCTAACCCATTGTCGGTCGTGTTTCTCTCTAACAGGTCACCTATTTCAAGCAAAGACGGGTGATGGAGCACAGGAAGAAGCAAACGCTCGAGCAGCTGGCGGCGGAAGGGGCGCGGCCGATGCCCGAGGGGATGCAGCAGGCGCTGCCCGGGGACCGGGGGAAACCGCCTGCGTGACGTGACGTGAAAAACGATGAGATGGGAGAGAGTACCCTTTCGACAGGGGGGGGGAAAAACACGGAAAAAGGCGCAACTGGGACATACAGCACGGAGTTCTTGGTATGGCGGCGGAGTCGAGAATTTCGGTTGGGGGAGGGGGTTGCATGGCGTGGTCGGTCGGTCACTGCATTGCTTCGGAGTTTAATGCTGGGTCACATCTCCACCACGGCGTTGAGAGGGATTTTGAGAGTAGGTACCCTCGGGTATCATACTGTGTGGAAGATACAGATGTAAGATAGGAAAATCGCAAACCCCGCTGTTTCACGGAATGGACGCCCGAGGCATGAGGTCTTGCACGTTTGGTTTCGTGAAAGGGAGAAAGTTATTATTGCGAGTGGAGGACGCAGCTATCTAAAGCCAAGGGGGAAAGGCTCAACGATCCAAAGAATCAAGCGCCCCAAAATCGTATATCATTGCAATCCAACGTTGGTATCCGCAGAAGGAGTTAGTACGCGTGCCCACATTATGGCAGAAAGGCTAGAAGACGACAGTACATGAATGGTAATAAAGCAAATCAAAGCCCGCTAATGCCTCCTAGATGATAACTTATAAAACCGTTCAGACGCTCAAATGAGAACATAATCGTTGTATGTTTCGCTCTTCTCTGACGGGTATCTCATATGCTTCCATGACAGAACCGTTGTAACATAGAAAGCGTCAAAGTCGTGTACTTCATAAAGCCGAGAGAATCGGCAAACCAAGATAGTAATTCAGACCTTCGAAGAGAAGTCATGATTCGCGATGACAGAAATCAGGACCGAGGAGTAACAGTAGCGTTTTCCTCGCTGGTGGCAACGGCCACAAGGACTTCAAGCCCACTCATCTGGCTGTCCTTGGGCCCGTTGTGGTGAGAATTGTCGGTCCCGGCGGGTAGCGGCCAGGTAGGAGGTCGTGTGTTTCCGGCATTATAACCCTACGCACATGGTTTAGCACACTTTCAACAACATCCGAGCGACAGAACTCACGTGGTGAGGTGCTGGCATAACAGCGCCCGGATGAGCAGACTCGATATAACCGTTGCTATGGACAATCGAAGGATGATGTTCGGCGGTTGTGAATGACGGCGTCGTCGGTACTCCCTCACTACTGCTGGAATCTCCAGGCGAAGCTCCCTGTTGGGTTACTCCTACATGACCGATATACCAGCCTTGCCGTTTCGCTCTGTTAGGGGTAGGCTCAGGGTAGTGTGAAGTCTCAGAAGCCCGCTTTTGGGATTCTTGATGTAACACAGGGGTTACCTGGGCGTGCTGTTCCGTCTGTGAGCCGACTGGGACTTGTTCATTCATAGCCTGCTGAGGCCAAGCACTAGATTCGGTAGGCGGTGTCCCACTCGCTATTTCAAGTTTAGTCAGGTTTTGATGGAGAGACATGTCCCAGGATGCGTGGCCCCTCCTATCGTTTGGTCCAGAGATGGGCTGCACTGATGGACCGGGATAGATTGGCGGTCTAATAGCAGGGTCGATTTGCATGGGACTTGAAGCGCTGGCTTGGGGTGTTGCAGGACGACGAGGCACTTGGTCAAACGTTTCTATACCGGGCAGTCGGTGTGGCTGGCTTGCAGCCGCAGCAGCTTGTGGAGCGAAGGCAGGCCGAGGAGCATCCGGAGTTTGGTAGTAACTCAATCCACTCGTGGCTGGGCGAGAGTAATTCGTGTATGTATAGGTGCTAGGATGCCATGTCCGTCTTCTCCATTCTGCTTCGGCAGCTGATACGGCTTCACGGCGTGACGGGTTGTAATTCGCAGTGGTCGGACTGGCAAACCCACTGCCGCTGTTTGAGAATGTGGAAGCACTGGAGGAAACCAGAGGACTGAGGAAAGGCGAAGGATAAGCATTGCTCTGAGGAGACTGGAATTGGACAGCCGGTCCAGATGGTACCGAAAGCCTTCGAGTGTGAGACCTGCCGTCCCAGAAATTACCACTCCGAGATACAGTGGAAACGGGTGACCCTAAGGACGAGCCATAGCCTGGGCTATTTGGTCCGTTGGAGTAAGTGGTGGAAGTTGGAGTGCTCACACCTTCCGATGGTTCCACTAAGAATGAGTACTGGCCGGGCGGCGTTGAAGCTTGACTCCGTAGCGTGTCTAAGCTCAGCCTGTTCCGCGCAGATGAATCACTCGCCATCATTAAAGGAGGTGGCCTTCGTCGACTGTCTTCTCTGACCATGGTAGATGCAGTGGAACCTATACTGGAGGCTGATAGATTTCGGCTGTGACCTCGACCGTGGCTTCCTTGACTACTCGCAGTACCAGCGCGAGCCCGCCCACTCGGTGGCCTCACACGGTCGGTTCGAATCTGGCGTTGAAAGCGAGTACCAGTAGCAGCCAGAGAGTCGCCGGGTATCTCTTCGTTGACATGTACCGTTTGCGCATGCTGGCGCAGGTTGTCCAGGCGAGAGAATCTGCGTGAACAGTGACATTGGAAAGGCCGCTCTCCGGTATGTTTCCTGCCGAGTTTCAGTAGAGGACCGCGATCCGTGATCGAACGAATACATACCTGATGTGCCGTGCGAGATGTTCACTCCGTGTGAAACTCAACTTGCAAGGTGGAAACTCGGTGCAGAAAAATCTCTGACCCTTCTTCTTTTTGGATGGCCTGCCAGTCTCCAAGTCTATACTCTCGGCGTCTGATCCTCCATCGCCTTCGTCTGACTCATCCATATCTATATCTTGGGATTCCGTCGATTGAATCGAGCGACTAGAGTCTCCGCGACTAGCTATCCCAGGTCTTGTTGTGCCCAAGGGCTGATGTTGTACCGAAAAAGAATTGCTGAAAGGCGAACTAGGTAGTGGTCGTTGCCCATTGACCCCACCAAAATTCAACGTTGTAGGTGTATTTGGCGCGGACCGCGTCGAGTCTTCGGCTTGTGGGAGAGGTATGGGTCGAGTAGGGTTGGACATGGGGGCTCGAGGAGTCGTCGGGGTAGTCGCTTCAGCGGAATAGTCGGACAGGCCAAGGCCGACGTTGACCGGTTCGAAGGTGGTGGTCATTGTGGCAATGTGCTGGAGTCGCCTGAGTGTGGAATGAAGAGAGCCTCGCGGAGTCTAGCGAGGGATTCTGTATGTCGTAAGATGGCGACTAGAGGTCGACGAGCGCTTGCGTCACTTCATGGAGATGTCGGCCTGACAGGGTCGGAACTACGGAGCAGAGAGGGAGTGTCAAGTGTAGGCTCGAGGTTGATTCACTGCCGACCTGCGCAGACAGACGATGCAGTTGATTGTCGCAGATGTGTAGTAAGTACCCAAAAACTCGATATAGGTTAATGCAGTATAAAGATCGACCTCTTTGCGTCGTACATTAAGATTGTGGCGGGGGGGGGGAAAGAGGATCAAGTAGATACGCAGCGATAAGAGTGACAGGCAGGAGTCGAAGAGGTTGTTTCAGAATGAAGCGTGGGATGGAACGCTAAAACATGCAAACGCTACAGACATGAATGCCCATTTTCCAAGAATGACAAAGATGAAGATGAAGATGAAGATGAACTTCCGTGAGTCGCTAGATGGGCATGTTATAGTTGGTGAGGGAAAGTAGGTACTGTAGCAATGATCCATACAAGATGGGTCAGGAGAGGTTCGTCGCGGGGTCCTAGTCGCCATCGAGGCCACCAAGGCTGCAGGAAGACCGGCCTAGAGGGAACTTGTGGGCTAGGCGGTGGCAGGGGAACTCTAGGGGAAAATCGAAAATCTAGGGGAACTTTAACCCTGGCTCGGTGGGCGAAGGGTCTACGGTACCTAAAACCTACTCCGGACTTTAGGCTGCTTACCCATTCGTTCCCCCAATTCCCTGAGGGGCCCATGGGATTTTCTGTCAGAGGCAGCAGATACTAGAAAAGGCAGGCAGAACAAAACCCAAGACCGCTGCGCTCAATGAGGCAGTAGCAGCGAGAGGGGAGAGCAGGAGAGTGCGTCGGTGGGATTACCGAGAGTTGCAAGTGTACATGTTTGCTCATGTGCTTGTATACTTTGTCTCGATGTATTACATATGCATCCTATCCTCTGCCAAAAGTGGGAGTCGCGGGATGGTTACATTAAAAGGGTGGGAGAGGGGTCAAAATCTCATGCATCCAATATGCACAAGATCCGGAGCAATTTTCGGCGGCAATAGGGCAATAAATCCATAACCCAGGGAATATGAATAATTGCAGCGGTGTGCAAAGGATGGAACATAGGAAGGCAGGAATTGAATTGAATACAGTAACAATACTCGTAGAGGGTAGCGAGTTGTACGCATGCAACGCATCAACGCAACACCAGGCTGACGGCCAACCTACCCACCTTATGTAAGCTACCTTAGGGTAGTGTATACGGCCAAAAAGTCAACTTGCATTCTGCAAGGGCTTCAGGTACATCCAAGCAATGTACAGTATCCCCGCTGCCCGCTGCCCCTCTTGTTCGCTTACGATTCACCACTCTGCGCTCATGCTCGTATAGGTCCAATTCTCGACCCCGCCAATTTTCCCTTTTTTTTTCTATTTTCTATTTTCAATTATCGATAACCCCCCCCTTCATCCCACTTGGTCAAGTCAACAACAACACTCTTGCTTCCGGTTGGCCTTTTTAGAATGACGCATCGTCAACGGCAGCCAATCTCGGAGATCTTCAGCGCCTGTTCCACAGATCTGCTGATGATCGACAGCGCCATTGGCCTTAAGTCCTAAATCCATTTATAGACCTGGCTCCCCTCTTCACTTGTTTAGTGTAGTGAGCAAATCATGTTGGTACATGTCCGAGATGTACTTGCTGTAGACAACCGAATGTCTCTAACACATCGACTTCACTTTTCCTTCCTCATCTTCCCAAAGCCCCAATCACACTTCCAACCATCACCGCAGCTTCTCTTTCCCATGCCCCTTCTCTTCCTCGTGCGCCGCCAGGTCCTTGACTTCCCCTAAATACGCTATCCCTGATACTTTCTCGCACCCTATCTTTCTGACTCCTCAACGTTCTTGCATTCACGCCTCCTCTGGATACCAGGTCGGACACTCTTCCCGCAAGTCCTTCGGCCAAACTTCGCCAGAAATATGACGGCAAAGACGAAGTATCCAATGCGGCAAGTAGAGGCTGCAGGAAATTTGGTGAATCGCCTCCGGCACCTTTGGTTTCTTTGACTGGGTGAGAAGGAGCTTTGACAGTCTCAAGCAAAGCTTCAAGGGCAACGATATTTTGACAGCGAGCAGAGACTTCGAGTAAGGTCCGGTCCAGGTTTGGGAGGTTAGCCAGAGCCCGGGCAATAGAGGCGAGAGATGAAGTGAGAGACGTGCGGAGATAGGACTGAAGTGCTGATAGAAGAAGCTGCGGGGAGAGGAGGTGCAGAGTGAGGAGGGCGGAGATTGTTCGAGCTTTCGTCTCTTCGGACTGTGCATACGTTGCAGGTCCGCTCGGCGACGGAGCAAGCGACGACATGGAGAACTCGCGGATAATCTGCTGCCCACGGTTCTGTAAAGCGCTGTCAGATGAAGCGAGGAGCCCACTTTCGAGACTCCCGATGAGATTAATGCGTAGCAAATGCTCGCCTTCTTCCCCACGTCCAGAAGCGGCGAGTAGTTGGCGAATCGTAAGCAGCGTATTCGCAGCCCGTATCATGGCTCTATGGTCTTCCTTCTTCGCCGCACTCCCGGTGCCAACTTCACCCATCTGAGCCTCAAGCTGTCGCCCCAGTAGTAGACATCTTCCCACCGCACGGCCGATCTTCACCGTCTGCCATAGCCGTTCTACGGCAACGCGGACCTCATCCGCAACTTCGTACCGGTGTATCACTTCTTTTTCCAATTGCTGATAGCCATCTGTCAGGTTGGCTACCTGTTCTTCGATCTCGCTGACGATTTGCTGGCCAGCATCGTCCTGGTCTTTTGTGTAGTTGAGTAAGGGTAGTGCTGATTTCGTTGTCAAGGTGTGGATATGTGTGTCAACTTCTTGCACGTCGAATAGGACTCTTGACAGGGGTGTCGAGAGATCCAAGGGCGTGTCCGATGGGTTGTTCGTGGCTAGGACTAGGGAATTGGCGAAAGACGTGGGTGAGAAGTCCGGGTCCAGGAAGGTCTCATAATCAATGTACGACGGTTCAGAATCCGTCATACTTGTTCAATCCCTCAATCGCAGTTGGTCATGCCATCAATCCAGTTAGTGTTGGTTGCTACTGACAAAGGTCGTTTATTTCGCTGAGGATTCTTAGTGAACCTCAACCTGTGACAGGGCTGGGCTTCCATAAATTGCCAAACCGTTCCAGTATGAGTGCCAAGCTACATATAGTATATTTACTATCGAACTACTAATCATTTGACTCGATTGGAATATCTGAGGCCTGCCGCATATCCCAAACCACTCGACACGCATGAACAGGATGCCTACTATTTAATACCTGCGCTTCTCTCCGTCTTTCGAAATCCGCAGATCTAATCCTGTCCTTCAGTCTTCTAAACATCTCATGCATCATCTCTCCTTTGTCCAAGTGTTGCTGCAGATTGTGGCTGCTATAGCTCACATCAACGCCCAGCCATTGAGGAACCGGTCACCTCCCAAATTGTACTAGCACCACGTGCATTTGCATCATCGTCATCGCGAAGACCGCGTGAGCTTTCTGCAGATATCCAATCCGCAACGCGTCTTGGAGTCGGGTTCCTAGAACAACATCGCCAAGTTTCCGATTGAGACCAGTGTCACCAGACAAGCCACCAAGCTCTGAAAGCCTCAAATTTCTCCAAGCCCAACCACTATCAATTAAAAGAGTCTTCCTTGACGGGCAGCGACCGACAGGGGGGTAGTTCGAGAGAAGCGCCTAGACCAGCCATCCTCGTATTGCGGCGAGTGCATCCTCTCTTTCCGGCTTCAGAAGGATTTAACCCACCCGCACACAATCATTAAGCCCACAACTGATGGGATCTTTCAACCACTGTACTGTATGTCCGGGGAGCATGGGCAAACAGGGAATCACTCGAGGCTAGAAGCAACCCAAGTAGTCACCTCGGTCCTTACCTCGGTCCTAGTGTAGTTTCGACCTAAACGGCGAGCTATCAGCGGCTGAGCAATTGACCGCAGTAGGGCCGATTATCCGGGGTTAAATTGACGGCGTTAGTGGGCGAGGTGGGCTGAAGCTCCCATTCCCTTTCTTGGCTCGCACTTACCGTGGATACGAGTCGCTGCGCTTCATAAACACCGACAGGCAGCCCCGTGTCCCTGCGATGACGGGATAGGCCAACGGATGTATAAAGAGGGCCATATAACCTAGTTTTCCGTATCACTCTTTTCTCCAATCGACTCCTTCCTCCTCAATCCACAAACCACCAAACCTCCGCCAAATCCCCACCAAAGTACAGAAGCATCAAAACCTTTTCCCTCCTATCCAAACACTACCATCCGACCGAAACCGACCGAAAATCATGTCTGGACCACTCGCTGGCAAGACTGCCCTAATCACTGGCGGCAGCAAAGGCATTGGAGCCGCTACCACTCTGCTCCTCGCCAAGTCTGGTGCCAACGTCGCCATCAACTATTCCTCGGACTCCAGCGCAGCCGAGGAAGTCGCCAAGCAGATTGGCCATGAGCGCTCCCTGCTCATCAAAGGCGACGCTGGCAGCATCCCGGACATTGAGCGCATGGTCTCCGAGACTGTGAGCAAATTCGGCCAAATCGACATTGTGATCCCATGTGCCGGTATCATGCTCTTGAAAAACCTTGAAGCCACGACGGAGGCCGACTTTGACAAGAGCTACCGCCTCAATGTCAAGGGTCCTTACTTCCTCTGTCAGGTCAGTCCCCTGAAATCCCGCTCCACCTCAATGAAAGCTAAAAACCGTGAAGAAAGCAGCACCCCACATGCCCGAAGGCTCTCACATCGTCCTGCTCTCCACCACGCAGTGCACCGCCACCACAGTCCAACCCCCGTATCTCCTCTACAACTCCACCAAAGGTGCCATCGAGCAGATGACCCGCGTCATGTGCAAGGACCTTGCGCCCAAGGGCATCTCCGTCAATGCCGTCTCACCTGGTCCCACCGGCACGGATCTCTTCTACAAGGGCAAATCGGAGCAAATGTTGAAGATGATCGCGGGGTTCAGTCCTATGGGCCGCATTGGGAAGCCCGAGGAGATCGCTGAGGCGATTGTCTGGTTGAGCAGTGGCTCGAGTTCATGGATCAGCGGTCAGATTCTCCGGGCCAATGGAGGCATGGCTTGAGGAGATGGAGGTCAGAATTTAAATCGGATGGCCGTAAGGCGGAGAGAAAGAAGTTATCAGCAGAGGGCAGATGCGAGAAGAAATTACGATGCTTGCAGGTATATATATATCTATTATATACACCCCGAACTTAGGATTAGGGATTGCTGTTTCGGTTCGGGAAAGGGAGCAGGGCCGCTTTAGAGAGAGCATCGAGGGAGCACTTGGGGAGTATTACCGAGGCGCAGCACCAAGGCATAGTCTAGGGGAGCCGGAATTGGCTACCTCGTACCCGGCCATCGCTGTTCACGTTGTTAATTACAATAATAATATTTGTGTAACACTATTACCTTGGCTGAGCCTCTTGCTACCTAGATTAATAATAATATAGTACTAGTATCTAAAATGATGGAAAAATGGACAGAGAAAGAGGACGATTAATATACCCTGCGTCCTTTCGACCAAAATCCGGCATCTTGACACTTGTCTTCCTTTTTCGCATGCGCAGTCAATCGTCCTGCAACGCGTCCTCACAGTTTCGACCTGATCGGCTTTACACTCTGTCTCTCGGCTACTCTTGGTTGCCGACCCTTTCTGTGCATGGATCCTTTCCGTTGTCTTGTGGTATCGCCCACTCTTGCTCGCTGAAGTAGAGGCTTGCGTGCAGCCGAGGCAAGGTAGTCTCAAAGTGTCGAAATGCGACCATAATTGGTCGATAGCCTGTTGTAATCGCAACGATTTCCGTTGTGAGAAGGAAGCACAAGGCTGGTATTCAGACATTTATATTACAGAATTAATGATATACTACCCCTGACACCAGTTCTCTATTGCGCAAGAGGCCAGTCTGGGGCGCTATGGCAACCCGGTACTCCACCGTACCCTTCTCTCCATCTTGCACAGGCAGCATAACCAATCTTACGGCCTTTTTAAGCTCTCCGGAGAGCGCGGCACCAGCTAAAGTGTCAAGACTTCCACGCTCCACGCCCGATAATATGGATATAAGCCCAAACCCTTTGTCTAAAGGCGCAGAATGGAATGCCAGCGTGAGTCCAAGGATCACAAAGATCAGCAATGGCTGCAGCATCAGAACGGCATATAGCAAGCTCGACTTCCGCAGTGTCGGGCGAATGTACGCAACCGTATCGTTCACCGGGTAAATAAGTCCAGCATCCTCGTACGTAGCGCCGGCGAAGGTTCTTGAAGCAACCTGAGGATCGCCCTCACTAGCTGCACTATCTATGACTGTGATTCTCGACCACAGCATAGCCGCCATTCCGGTAGCTATGGAAGGGCCTTTCCAGCTAGACTGGTTCCTTGTCGTCGCAAACGGACCAAGAAACTCGGCCAGCGACGACATGTACCAGACGCCAAGAAAAAGGTTGTTTTTGGTTACGACTAATTGCTTGTCCGATGGAAGAGCCACGCCGGTACACAAACCTTCGACAAGCTCGATGCCACCTCGAGTGATGGACCAGGTGCCGTTGCAGAGCTGCCTGTTGACATCGTACCCTTGTGCGTAGTCCGAGAAGTTTGAGCATGATACCTGATACTCTATGCCCGGGTCGGGCGTGAGACCAATGTACTGCAGCGACTGGTCCCCGGGCGATGCATGATCGAGGAGGACGACCGACCAGTAATTCATCAACGACTGATGTGTATAGGCGCCGGAGCTCTCTTGTCCCTTTTCACAGAAAAATTCTAAATATGACTTATACTCGGTCTCGTTCTCCGCTCTCGAATTATTAAAGGTTGCGACGGTAGCTATTACGGGTGCGGTGATGTTCCATGACTCTCCGGCAGCAAGCAAGCTTTGGACTGCAGAGATATAGCTTGGCTGGGGGATATCGAGCATTGCAGTGCTTTCGTTATTGAGCAAGAGCACATTGAAGCCATAGGCTTGTGGGCGGGTTGGCAGATCAGGATCGGAACCATTGATCGGGGACGAAGCCACCGCGAATGGCAAAGTTGCATTGAAGAAGAGCGAAATTCCCGTCTTCTCACCCAGCAACTGCAAGCCCGGAGGGGCGAACATGCCATAGTAAGATTCATTACCGATATAAGTCATCGCATCCACCATCATAGTACTTTCACCACCTGAGAAGTTTTTGTATGCAGCACTCAATCCTAGCGGCAGCGCCAACATCAACCCTAGAGCCATTCGCCACGCTAGACTTAGCTTAGAAGTCAGCGGTTGATTTCGAAGGATGCCGTCGTAGTTCTGGATCGTCGACGGGCCGAATGTCGCCTCTAAGAGTAAGAAAAGACTTGGTGCGAGACTGCCGAGACACAAGTTCATGATGCTGAGCAGGAAGCCCACGACGATCAACTGTCGGTTTCCAACACCTAGGCGCCATGATATGCTTTCGTTCTCTACCGTTACAATGGCAATCACTAGGCAGAGCAGTGATAGGAGCGTTACCAGGACGTCCAGGATATGAATTTTCTTCTTTCTGGTCGGTTTGCCGAACGATGGTGGAGACCGTTCAGTGTTGGAGAAGGCTGTAGAAGACACGTGTCGTTGGCGGGGGGCTCTTTCTTGGTCGTCCTCGTAGGGCGTCTCACCCCGCTCCTGCGAACGACTGTCTGCTTCCAAATCACGGCCGGTCATAGAAAACGGTACCTGGAGCTCGTGGTACTCAGCGGTAGCTGGGTGCCTAGGTCCGGGTGAAAACATTTCGTTTATCGTGAAAATGAATACGCAGGCTCACAGAGGGTTTGGGCGAAAGGAATATCAAGGCCTTATAAGCATAATTCACACGAGGCTGCGGCGCCGATCTCCAGCTTCGAGCGGGATGGTACGACACCTGCAGAGGTCCTGCATAAAAGTGGCGATTAACCGTAGCAAGCACCATTAGAGAGGCTCAGCCTAATCTGAAGGAGGGCACACTTACAACGCCTCTTATGGATGAAATTTTCGGAGGACCTCGTATAATAGTCGGTATGCGCTGCCATAAGTATGTGCGCAAAAGTGCTTTAGCGAAAGTCAGTGGTGAATGGAGCACTCCTACTCAAGTCGACAACGTCTTGTAAGGGTGGCATAACTTGGATTCTCCAGCTTTTTAAAACGTCTTCAAGACATTCTTTCGATCTTGACTTTGGTACAGAGCTACCCAGAGTAGGATCAATTCAGCTCTGCACTATCAAATGGAGTACAAGAGAGCAACGGGGGAGCACGGGAGAATAGCGAGAGAGCAGGGGGAGAGCCTGAGGGAGCAGATTGACGGAACGGGTGTTAGCGCAGGAGTCAAGTAGCAATACCGTAGATAGCTGTTGTTCTTGTACTGGTTTTAGCTCAAACGTTACTGTATATATATATATTATTTTGTTTATTGCAGCCAAGAAATTCATGCAGGGCAACAGTTGGGGAGAACTGGAAAAGGAAAAAACAAAGATAAGTAGCAACCTTAGCGGCGGTAACGAATGAAATCAAGCAAATGAATCTCGGCCAGACCCGTTCCCACACGCACGTGGGGGGCCAACAACCTATCAGAGCTCCGAAATATCCTATCTCCTCAAACCTTCTCTCAACAAGCAAACCACCAAAAAAAAAATAGGGTCTCCAAAGTCCAAAGTTCCAACCATGCTACAACACACCCCGTATATATGGCAATAAACGTCCCAAGCAACAGCGCGCTCACAAATGCGCAACTTCTTCCTTTTCCTTGACCTCGACATCATAATGTCGATACCATCCAGATGGCATCCTTTCAACAGCCTGCAAACACCCCACAGTCCAGAAGCCTAAATCTGCGCCATGACTTAAACCACTTTGGGCCTCACGAGTCATTCCCAATGTCCCAAAAAGAGCACCCAGAAATGGGCAATTTCCCTTCCCTCCCTTAACCCTTAAGGGCCCAGCTTCCTCCTCTTCCTCGCAACGTCCGCATCTGCATTCCGTCGAGAACAACACACACACAACACTCCCCGAGCGTCCCGAGTGGAGAGGGTGTTAAAAACGCCCGCGCAAACCGACACAGTTTGTGGCTTGCAGCCTCCCACATTCTAACACTCTTGCGCCTTTCATTTCCACCTGCGACCCGCAGCAACATCTTCTTCTTCTTCTTCACCATCTTCTTCCTCCTCCTCCTGCTTCTGTTCGAATCTTCCGGCAACAGTACGAAAATGGCCGAGAACGCACCCCGAGTTGCCTGCTCCAAGCACCGCTGGCTCCCGCTCACCAGTCCACCCAGCAGTCCCGTCGCGTTGCCCATACGCCCCGCCCTCTCGGAGCTCCCGGCCCTTCCGCTCGACCAGAGGCCTCAGCTCGCGACCTCCAAGACTCTGCCGGCGCCGGTCCCCGCCGTCGGCGTGAAGCAGCCCCTCACCCCTCCGTCCACGCCTGCGAAACCAGCGCACAACCGAGCGTCCGCCAGCGCGGACGGAATCGAGGCCACACTCTCAATCGACGTGAGTATCGGCGCGAAGCCCTCCGGGATGCTCGGGTTCACAACCGCGAATGGACCATCGAGGCGGGAAGCGTTCGGATCGGACACGCCGCCGAAGCCGTATACAGCGAGATACCAGCTACACGAGGAGCTAGGGCATGGTGCCTGGAGCACCGTATACCGCGCCACCGAAGACGTCGACATATTGAAGCCAGTGACAGATCTGCCACCGACTCCTCCCACATCGCCGACCACTGCCGCGACCGCATCGACCAAGAAAGTGTTGGCGGTCAAGAAACCCTCCGGCCGCCAGGCGCACAAGATCCTTGAGAAGGAAGCGCAGATCCTCACCTACCTCCACACCGACGTCGACGCATCCAACCACCTCGTCCCATTCCACGGCTTCGACTCGGCTCAGCATTCCATCGTCCTGGACTCCGTCCCGCTCAGCCTCGAAGTCCACGCCAGAGCGGCCATCCGACGTCCGCTCTCGACAAAGACCATGTTCGACCCGGCCGTTGGAGCGGAGGAATGGGCCGGCCTCGCCGAGGGTCTGATCGCGGGTCTTGCATTCGTTCACGACGCAGGCTGTGTGCACGGAGACATCAAGCCCGCCAACATCCTTCTCCGACCCGGAAGCAGCGGCGGGCAGTTGACCGACCTGTACTGCGATTTCTCCTCCTCGCACATCATCTCTGGCACAGGCGAAGAGGAGAAGGAGGTGGAAGAAGTCAGCGCCGTCACGACGGAGTACCTATCCCCCGAACTCCTCGAAGCACTGTCTCCCCGCAACACCGACCGCGCCGTCGCAACGCGCGCGTCGGACGTGTTCGCCCTGGCAGTGACACTGCTCTTCGCGGCCATCGGCGAGAGCCCTTATGCGGGCGCGCGGATGGCGTCGCAAAAGCTCAGTATGGCGAAAGAAGGGTTGCCGATCGGTTTCGCCAGGAGGGGGGAGCAGGCGAGTCGGGTCATGAAGGGCCGGGCCGTGGAGAAAGCGCTGCGAGGCGCACTGGCGAAGGAGACCGGGGAGAGGGTGGCCGTTGCCGAGTGGAGAGCTGAGATCCGACGGGTTGTGGAAAGCTGGCGAGCGGGCGGTTGGGCGAGGGGAGGGTGAGGCTGCCATGTGACAAATTCATGTTTTATATTTTCCCCCTCCCTTTTTTACGGAAGATATAGCGACGGTGTCGGTGGTTTGCCCATTTTGGCCATCTATCTATTTTAGAGAGAGAGTCCTGATCTCTTCAAGGAGCGATATACTGGGCCGTCCCGTTCTAGAAAGAGTGAGCAAGCATTATCATCGTCTTCCTCCTACCTTTTCTCACAAACAGGTATCAATCCAGACCAGTGCAGATGTGGAGTAGGTATCTGATCTCACCATCATCATCATCTTCTTCTTCATCTTCTTCTTCCCCTCTACCATTACCCCATGCCAGCCCCCGGCGACCACGGTACGCCAACCCTCTATTCCGCAGATCCATCCAAACATACTGCATCTCACACGTCAAGACTCCATCCATCTATTCAGTCAGCCCCTTCTCAATCGAAACAAGCAGCTGAAAAGAAAAGAGCAGAGTAGACAAGAGAAGAGAAGAAAGGGCAGTCCCCCAACCGACCAACCCAACCGCATCGGGCCATCCCCACCAGCCCGGTTTGCGCTCCTTATGGATCCCCGAGCAGGCCTTTCCGGCCGGCCTCGACGACGGGCCCAAGGTTTCCCAAAAAGGATTCAACAGGGGAGAAAGGGGGAGAAAAGGGAGAAGAGGGAAAAAAGGGAAAAGAGAAGGGACGAAAGAACGGAGCTGAACGAGCTGAACAAATGGGCTTTGTCCCAGGCCCGTGGCACCGGGCCTTTCATTTTACCAGAGGCATGGGGAGGGAAATCTATCGATTGGCCGTTCCCAGTCTTTTTGATGATGCTGGATCCCAGACGGTGGGGTTTCTGTCTTTCTTTCTTTCTTTCTCTCTTTCTTTCTTCCATTCTGTCTTTCGTGGCGGTCGTATAGGAGGGGCTTATTTGGCCCCGGGCCCATTTAGTTAGTGTATGAATGATTCAGCTTTCCGAAAAGGATGTTGTGTACTACCGACGCTATAATGTTACGCTGGGTGTGGGTTTGATATTTGTATTCTGGGGTTGGGGGGGGGTTAAGTGGATCGGTTGACGGGAGTAGAGTTGTTGATGGAGAGATAGATGGCATGATCGAGGTACCCCAGGCAACGAACGCTCATCGACCTTTTCCGGTTGGGTGGGGCGGAACGAGTGAAGAATAGAGGAAGAGCAATGGGATGACTCCCGGAAGTCTAAAAAGTTAAACATTCATCGACCGTGCTGTGGGTAGCGAATGCAGAGTCGCTCCGTTCATTGCAACTGAAAGTTCTTTTCGCTATGCTTACCAGGTTGCTTTGGTCACGACGGAATTCCGAGGACAGATAAGACGGTCCATCAGCACGGGAAAGTGTTGATTGGGTTCATCCATCAAAGACGTTCCAGGCTTTCGAGGACAGAAGCAGAGATCTGCATTACCGACGTGCACACCCACTCACGAGTCAAGGTTGCCTTTTACAGAAGCTTACCCATCAAGCCCGTCCCCGTGGGTGGTGGGATCGCAAATCATCTGTGAGACGACTTTGGCTTGTCTGTTGACAGATCCATGTCTAGGCGTGTCTCAATGCGTCTCGGATGCAGCCACATGGCTTCCCCGGGTAAAGCCCCAGCTCGATTTCCGACCCGGTGATATGGTTGCTTTCCACGCGGTAAACGTTCTCGCGGGCGTTTACCATTATGTCGGGACCCAGGTGGTTTGGCTGGAGGTGTCACTCTGTTGCTGTCAGATGATGAAAGTGGGTTGGTCCTTGGTTTTAGCCTCTTATCTTTTCGGACTTCTGGCGGGACTGGTGCGCCTTATTTGATGGCCCTAGTACAACGTGATCAGATCCCTGTTTTCTTCTTGACTTTTACCTCCCATCTGTCTCTATCTGCCTCCTGTTGTCTCCTATTGCCTTCCATTGCCTCTCATTTCCTCTCTCATTTGCTTCAGCTGCCTCTTCCACTAACCCCGTTTTAGCATGGTCATGGCCGGCCCCACTCTTTCATTGGTCATGGAGTATTGGTTCAACTGCGCGCGATCCAGCGTCGTCAGACTTGTTGGCAGTGCTGCGGAAGACACTTTGGTGCATGTACGTGCTGCATTATTGCATGAAAGATCGCTCCCGCGTTTCTCGACGGCTGGGATCGAAACATCACCTGGAAGTAGCTCTTTCTCGAGTGTGGAAGTCTCTGTAATCCTAATGTCTTTAGAACGTTCTGATGGATGTCCCAAGGACTGCATCTGCGTATAAGGACTCGGCCCATCATCGACAATTTGCATTAGCCGGTGGCTTGTTTCCCTTATTCATCTTGCAGTAGTATGGCCAACCGGCCAAGTGGGTCTGATATCATCATTCTACGGGTACTTGGTCCATTTATCCTTTACGGACTGTTGTTGCCATATGAAAGTGAGCCTTCGGGCTCGTGAGTGCACATTTTGGATTTGTCTGCCTGTAATCAATAACAAAAAACGTCTGAGAGTCACAAATATGTTCATCAATAACCGCCCCATACCTTTTTACTCGCAACAAGAAGTGAAAGCAGATTGAAAGAAACAAAATACGGCTGCTACCAATTTGGCGGAGTACAGCCCATAACGCAGCTCGTCTCTTACCTTCAACAACACAACACAGTGACTACCGACTCCAAGGATCATAGCCCACCAGAATCTCATATTTCATCTCCAACGAGAAATTTCCATGTCTGCCACCTCGTACGTAAGCCTAATTCATAGCTTCTGACCGGTACAATGGACTGAACCAAGGTTTTCAAAAGGCCTCAGACGAATGGTTTGGCCGACGTCAACATCGCCGAAAGATCCACCCCAATCGCTACCACTGCGTATGTATGCTCTCAATCAGTGGCTTCGTTCCGATCATATGAACTAATAATAAGGCATCTAGCTGGCCAACAGTCACAAATTGGGACGAAATTGACCCAGTCACCGGTTTGAGCAAAGGGTACATGACCGCCATGGACATCATCGACAGCTGCGACTACGCGGAGCTGCGCCGTTTCAACGCTCCCCTCCTCGCGAATCAGACCATTTCAATTGGGCAGCAGATAGAGATGTATTACAATGTAGTCGAGTCCGAGGAGCATAAGCGGACGAAGAAGGAAAGTACGGTGATGGGAAGGCAGAATTGTGTGGTGAAGAAGGTAGCAGCGATAAGGGCAATCTACAGAAAGGCAAGACCGAAGAAGGCAGTGAAGGGTGACTGAAAACATGGAAGGCGCTCTGTGATGATGATGATGATGATGATGGATGGTGGTGGTGATGGTGATGGCGATGATGACGATAATGACGACGATGATAGAGAAGCAACGTGCGAATCGAATACACAAAGGCAACAGGGTGAAGGAAACAATGGAAGTACCCGATGCCGACACCACCCTCCTTCCACATAGATTTCCCATTCGCACTGTTTGGGAATACGATCCTCGCACAATACCAAATGTTGCTGGAAACCTCGTATCGTCCGACCTGTATCGGTCAAAGGCATGCACGGCTTCAAGCAGTGATCGCGGTCGCTCATAGCCGTGCTTTTATCGAAGAGGCGTAACTGTGCAAAGTAAAAAGGTCTCAAATGGAGAGCCGAGAGGACCCTCTCATCATCTCTGGGCGATTAAGAATCAAACGGTGGCCGGCCCCCACCCAGCTGTCGCGCGTTCGGGGGAGCGAAGGAGCGGTGTTTCGCGAACACAACCTTCAAGCAAGCTGGCCCTTCTTCCTCTTCTTCTTCTTCTTCTTCTTCTTCTTCTTTCCCACAAAAGAGCCAACTCTGTCGTCGAACTCGGGGAGCGGCAGAGAAGGTGGACAAAAGGGCTGGGTGCACGGCAAGTACAACGCCGGCGAAAATGCCGGTTTAGAGTCGTTGGCCGGAGAATAGATAAAGGGAGGGAGGAAGAGAAGGATCGACTGCACTTTGCTCCCGTCACCGTGTGTCCATCATCAAGGCCAAGAGATCCGCTCGTGGAGATGGGGATTGTAAGCGACTGCTTTGCGATCAAGGAAGGGCGTCTCCCAGCCCCCTGACTCTAAGAGACGCTCACGCAGCTCGTGCAAAGAGATGGGATGGAAACCCTGCGTTAAAATGACTCTGTAGAAGGTTTTCGTTTTGTCTGCTTGTGCATTGTTCTCGGGGCCATCGAGACTACTGCGTTTTATTCACTGGGTACGAGGAATGTTAATTGACATTGTTCGTATACATAGGTAAATTGTCATTGAGTGCAGGGAAGCGGATGCCAAGCCTCAACTATAACGCTGTGGTCGATGTTTAGAAAAAGTAGGAAAAAGAAAAGAGCCCCCGTTTTTAAATTGAGAGTTTGCTCTCATTATTATATATGTAAATAATGCTTCATGTCTCTCCTATATATTATTATAATTACAACTAAGGTGGCATTTACAGCTCCGGTTTTCTATTCGTACAGACGCTTCTCTTCCAGTCAAAACAACCCGCTAATACCCTGACGCAGCAAACAACTATTCTCTTCCATCCCGTAAAGTCATGGTTCAGTCGTCCGCCCATACTGGTACACTGGTATATGCTCAATCCAAACAAAGATGCGGCAAATGTAAGATTATGATTATGATTTATGGCCTTATTTCCTGGCCTTAGGCTTTCGGTCGGTATGTAGTGGTAGCGGTAGTGGTAGCGGTATTGGTGGTGGTACTCGAAAGTCATGAATCGTAATGGCGAACTCAGTAGGTCACTTTCGTCCATTGCCAAGGCTGGTGTGGAGGCGGTACGCCCATCTCGTAAGAGGGGACGCCTTGCGGACCCGGCCATGAGGGTGAATAGGACTCGTATTGTCGATGCTATGATCACCGTCAGTCCGTGCCCACCTTTCGAATGATTTGAATCATCGTCACCTACCGAGGTAAGACTCGACGCCTCAGGAGCAAATCCCAACGACGCTTGATCGTACTGACCCCACGCTGGTGTCGGCGACGTTCCAGACATGGGCGAATGTACACTGATCGGTTGAAAGCAAGAATCGATGCTCCCACGTTCAGGGCGCTGAATGCTCTCTTGCGGATAAAAGGGTGGGGGAAGAGCTTGTTGAGGTTGCAAGTAATCTGAGAGGGGGGAATAACAAGAATCAGAGGAGGAATACAAAGGAGAATCTCCGGACGGAGAGAGCCCGTAGAACAGCTCAGGGACCAAGCTGTGTGGTGCCGTACCTATGGGTGGATGACCAGCGAGCTCATGGAGGCCTCCTGGCCCTGAGTGGTGGGAGGCGTATTCGCTGCTTCGGTGCATGTTGGGCTCGATTATGGAGCCAATGGACATGGTGCCGGAGGGTTGAGGAATCGATGGCGCTGGTGCTGAGGCTGGAGGACCCATGTGTGGGGCGCTGAAGCTGCCTCTGGCGGATGGAGTTGAAGCTTCGCTGTTGGAGCGCTGGGAGTATGGACTTCGGAATGCTGATGCCTCTGCTGGCATATTGTGTCTAGCCAACGTTAGAGCTGACCGCTTGCGCCAGGCTGATCTTCTTACTGTCTTTCCATGTGCCTTGCCAGCAGGTCCGCGCGTTGAAAAGGCTTCCGGCATCCTTCTATGGTGCATTGAAAGGCAGGCTGTGTATTGTGATTTGCTTCGTGGCGTCTGTAAAACGTCGGTCAGTACCAAGAACGGTTTGCAACGACCCCCGAATGTCATACTTGCGATGCTCTGCACGGGTGAAGATCTAATCCCAAGTTAGCACTTCCTCGAGCGAAGGTCCCATTCCCAAAACCCACCTTAGTACATCCTGGATACTCGCAAGCATGGACCTTCTTCCCCTTTTTGGCTTTGCTTATACGATGCGTTGTCGGAGTATACGTGATTTCGCCGCCCATCGGATCCAGCGTTGCCGCCGGCATTGTCATGAGTGAACCCCGTGATGACGCGGAGCCCGACCCTGAGCCTGCTCTATAAGGCATCGTCTTTGTTTTCTGCCGCGGCTTTGGGCTGTCCTTTGGTTTCTCAGAAGCATCTGCCGGAGACTTAGAAGTAGACCTGCGACGTCGCGTTGATTTAGACGCTGTCCGTTTACCGTCAGAGGCTGATGAGAGACCGGTGGGAGGAGTCGTTGATATTATTGTTGCTGTAGATTTGGCAGCCTCTATCAACTGTGACTGGAGTTGTTGGTCGGCCATGGTGCAAACTCTGCGCCTTTAATGGTAATTAAATGATCTCCGCCTCAACTTGGATATGCCCAGGGTCTTATTAGGATCTCAGCTATGGTGTGGGGCGGAGGGATCGATGACTGAATGCGGCCTGTAGAGATTATGATAGCCTCAGCAAGGCAGCTCTGATATTCGAGGTGGCAGTACAGGACATTAGTATGTAACCTTCAGCCTCCCACGGCGGTCATGCTGTGTTTGGCCGGTGAGGCAGGCTGACGTAGCAAAATTAGCAAAGTCAAGACGTCGTATAGGTCATGAAGAGATGGGCAGCGAGAGATGTTTGTGAAAGAGACCATCATCATCTATTTGATCTGCAAAGCCGAGTGATCAAGGGTGGGGTGGATGAAGGAAGCTGCCGAAGCAGCGATGCCTAGTTGAGGTACTCTGATGGCTTGAAGCCTTTGGACCTATACCTGTTCGAGAAGCTGTAATCTCGCTTGACGAACTGTATCGAGGATAGGTGATCATGGGTACCTATTTTAAACGCGGCTGTGCAAGCAAGTCATGAATAATAATGTAAGAAACTCTTTCTTGTGTAGGTTGTAACTTGGAGGTAGTCTGTAGTCACAGTGGTATGTACTGGCCCGAGGGGTTCAAGCCCGCGGCTTGAAGGAGCTATCGACGTCGTAGTTTGAATCTTTCCAACCACGGGTCGTGTCAGAATGATATGGCCCAAGCTCCCTTAATTTCATGTGTCGCCGACTATTCCAAGGCCGTAGCGCAGAGGCATGGCACGGGAGGATTTCGATCGATGATCCATCAGCCAGACCGTAGACGTAGGTCGAAACGCTGTCAAAAGAGGTCAAGTCTTTTTCTTCTCTCTTTTTCCTCTTTCTTTTTCCTCCATTTTTTTCCCTTTGCTTTTTCGATCCCCGGCGAAAGTACCGAGGAAATGTACAAAGATGAAGGGGGATTATGATTCTTGGCGTTTGTAGTGCGTTTGAATCGAGGTTCTGATATCACGTCAGGGTGTGAAGGGCGAGGCTGACAGAGGATCTGGACTGTGCTTGGTTAGGAGGGTATGAGGTCGACTTGACGCATGAGGTGCATTAGGGGTAAGCATCTCACGCTATTTTGGGATCAGGCACGCTAATCCTTCCGTATGCGCGATCAATGGCACTCTAAAAATCCCTAAGCATCCCTGATAATAATGGCACCCCCTTTTCCTTCCTTTTTTGCTTTTTCCTTCCCTTGTTTGTATGCTTTTTTCGGTGCAATTGTCGGTGAATTCCCGCTTGCTTGCCCAATGGGGTGTGGAGATGAAGGATTGGCGCCGAGATTTATTAGTAATTACTCGATCAATAGATAGATCAATATGGAGGTGAGAGATGAAGCTATGATGAAGATGAAACATGGACTCTTCTTTGAATTCTTTTAACAGGGTCACCAAGAAAGTCACAGGATTTCACAAGTCACAAGTCACAAGTCACAAGTCACAAGTCGGGGACTGAGCCTCTGAAGTCTGAACGAGGGAAGGGGACATGGCGGAGACTGAGAGGAGAGGCGGAATAATGTGGATGTGGTCTTGGCAGCTGAACGCCATCGATCCGTTCTACCCGTAAGTTACCTAAAGTTACCTAAAGTTACCTAAAGTTACCTAAAGGTAAGGTATGTTGTTCATGTTTTAGGGCACGGCCAGGGGGGGGGATTATTATTGCCAATGAGCGATTGCCATTTATTATTATTAATGTTGGAAGTCTATCTTGAGCCCATCACTCATAAGGTAAGGTAGTAAGGTAGTAAGGTAGTAAGGTAGTCATCATCAGTTTGACAGTAGGTAGGTAGATAAAATAATGAATTTAGTGATAAAGAGCAAAGGTAGTAAGTAGTAAAATGGAATGGTAATGAAATAATCATGATACCAATGATGATAAAACCAAATCCCAAAAACAAATCAAGTACCGTACCTTTTTTCCGTTATGCATGTCTTTTCTCTTCTACGTATATTCCATCGTTGTAAAACTTGTATGGAGCGAATTGAAAATGCTTAATCTCAATTACCACGTGACATGTTGCATTTTGCATTGTGCATCTTGCATTTCGGTTCATCAGTCAGATCCAAATGGCGTCGCCGACATATGCAAGCACAGTCAGCCAGAAGCATAATTCATCAACCAACGGCATCCATCCCAAAGTGCGTAGATGCTCGGGCACATGGTTTGATTTAGGGTGTGGGGAAACATGCAGTGATGATACAACGATAGCTGATAAAACTAAAATGCAACCAATGCTATGCCGATGTGCCTCATCTCTGCATTCTTCATTATTGTTATTGAATAATTAATACAACATACACCGTGTGCCTCATACGACTGTACCAGTCAGTGTACAGCGAGTAGGAAGTAACAAGGTTAACCTTTGGTTCCTGACGATCTCGCGTACCTGACCCCGAACAAGCTAGGCGCAATAATCCTATTGAGGAAAAGATCCCTGCCAGGTCAGATCTCGTGGCAGTAGGTAGTAATCATAGTAGTATAGTACCTGTATGTACCTCAGTAGTTCATCATGGACATGGACATGCAGCATACTCCATATCCATATCCATACCCATAGAGTATCCATATCCATGATGCTATTATCTCATTATCATTGTTATCCTATCATCCTATGAAGGCTATCCTATCATGCTTGTTGTTGATTCGAGTTATAAAAGTAAAAATAGTGAAAATGTTAAATTGCTAAAAAGTTGGTCAACGTCTCTAGCCTACAAGTTTATTTGTCTATGTTCACACACCACACACATAGTAATAGTAAATTATTGCATCCATAGGTCACCCGTTTCTTCATCCTCGACTTGACCTGCCGCGTGAACGATATCATCATTGCTTTATCAATCATTGATAATGGTTGATCTTCAATCATTACCACTCGTAATAATGAAATTATAAGACCAACTAGGTATCACTTTGTCTTTCCCCCCTCCCCTGACTTGAAAAATTAGAGAATGGCGCTTGAGCCCCGGATCAGCAGCAGCATTTGTTTCATGCTCCCTAAACTTTCTTCTCCACCTTTCTTCTCCTCCTCTCCTACATCTTATTAAAATCAAGTTTCAACCTTCTTCAAAACTAACTTCTGCCTAGGAGCCATCAGTGGATACGGTAAAACCAAAAATACAGATCTGAGCTAGCCATCAGATCTCGCATCCTGAAACACTTCAGACCTGCCGCCAAATGTTGGATAATAGGTAGGTAGGTACCTAGCATACTCCAGCTTTTCTATTTCTCCACCTCCACCTACCGTGACCGAGTCGGCGAGAAATGTAAGAATCCTCAGGCCCGTTTAGCTGCGCAACGGTGACTCCAAGTCTCCAACAAACCGTTGCAGTAGGTAGAGTGGTACCCTTTCCTCGCGTACCTGCATACGCGTGGGGGATTAAAAACCATCTTGGATGCCCTGTCGATCTTTCCTCTCCGTCCCCAAACAACAAAAGCCTGCTGCGGCTATGATGCAAGTCGTCGGGCATTTTCTCTCTGGCTCGGGTCAGAAGAAAAAAGGTCCGTGCCAACTATCTTTCCTCCTGCATGTGGTTGCATTTCGTCGCTCCTGACCTTGTTTGACCTTGGTTCTGTTTGGCCTTGCTTAACCCAAACGTTCCCCTCTCCCGCAGACGTGTTCTCCCGTCCGCTAACCCTCGCTAGAGTCGCTACTGCTGTATCACCAGTGCTTTTCGGAGAACTTCCTACTCGCTATCTCCTCTGACCCCTCTGTCTCTTTCGCTACTCAGCAACCGTAAGTGACGAGCGTCGTTTCATCAGCTGAGGCAGACTTCCGTGCCACAAGTACAGCAACACACTTTTCGCGATTCCGATGGGTCTAACAAGTGGCGTATACCTACCTCCTGCTGCAACTAGCCTTCACCGTACCAAAGCTACGTAAACGTTGCGGGAGACCAGAGTTTTGGGTTGGCAAGCTCTGAATAATGATGAGTTCCCCTGCAGCTTGCATGGTGCCGACGTCGACGTCAAGTGGAATTGAAGAAGGCTCTACGCCGAAGGGGCAAGCTCGTCATCGTCCAAACGTAAAGGATGCGCGATGTAACTCGGTACGCTGCCATTCTCCCGAGAGTTTTCTATTTCAGTGCTCAGGATTCGAAAGCCTCAAGGACTGGTTCCCGATTCTTCTGAGAGGACCCCGAATCCCACCCGGGCTCTGCAAGAAAGAGCAAAAGCCAGCTTGTCATTGTACAGTAGTGTTCAACGTCTAGGGATTCGGAGCCTCAAAGGCGGGTTCCTGGTCGCAAGTGTCCAACGGAACCCCCAAGTTCCAACCGGGGCTTCGCAGGAAAGAGTAAAAGCCAGCTCAGCATTTGTTGCAGCGCCGCAAGAGTCTCACACACCCCGAAATCCTTTCGCTAGAGCACCAGCTCAGCCTCGCACAAGCTTTTGAAAGCAAGCAATGCCAACAACCACAGGAAACGGTACCTGAAGCCCAACCTTGCACAAGGCTTTTGAAAGCAATGCAATGCAATGCTAACAACCCACGGGAAAGGGCACCTGAAGCCCAACCTCGCACAAGGCTTTTGAAAGCAAGCAATACCTCACAACCGAGGGGAAAGGGGCACCTGAAGTCCAACCTCGCGCAAGGCTTTCGAAAGACAAGCCGATGCATAAAAAGCACGGGGGAAAAGGGGCACCTGGAGTTCGTAAAGGGGTTTTTCTTATACGTAAATAAATATATATGGCGAATGAATTAGATAAACGAAATGTTCAAACGAGATCACAACAAGCAGATATTCATACGTCGAAAAGAACGTTCGAGATGATGATAGAAGTCGCCAGCCCAGATGATTAGATCAAAGTCGCAATCCACCAGTTCCAGCACACGTTCCCCGCCCTACCCTATAATATATGCCCCCCCGTCCCGCTATACCCCCGTCCCTTACCCAGCCGAAAAAAACGCCCAACTCGAGCGAGATGCTCTTTCGCAACCGAGACGACGACTGAAACAACATAACAACATCGAAGGAGCGAAAAAAAAAAAACACATGGCAATCCGCATCATTTCTTCCCCGCCATCCGTTTCCAAATACTCCCCCGGCTGGCCTCCGGCGGCGTGGCCGGCGTGATCGGACTGAAGACCTGGGGTCCCCCACGGGACGAGGACGACGCCGCGCCCGCGTTACCACCAGGCGACATGACGTCCTGGTTCGGGAGCGGACTGTACGTGTCATTCGACGGCTGACGTCTCGACGGCGGCCGGACCGACGGCGGCGGCGCTGTAGGCTTGGGCGGTGGGGTGGGCGCGGTGAGGTGGAGGCTCGGGGTGGAGTCTCGGGAGTGACGTTTCCCGCGCGAGACGCGGTTCGCCAAGGAGAAGCGGCCGGAAGACTGGCTCAAGGGTGACCCGGCGGCGTTCCTGTGCGACGACCGTCGCCGGGACGACGAAAAGGACGCTTGGTTCGAGAGGGTAGGGGTGGAGCCTTCCAGCTCTCCCACCGAGGACCCCGGTAGCTCCGCAGGGGGCGCCGCGGGATCGTACAGTTCGTGGAAGGGCCGCAGTGGTCCCCCGTGCGATGGCGGAAGCTCCGGTCTCGACACGTCGCCGGCGGCGACCTCGGACCTGAACACATCACCTCCGGCAACCTCGGCCACGCCTGACCTGTCCCCGGGGTATCTGGCTTTCTCATCTACCCACTGAGCTTGTGCAGCTTCAGCTTTGGCCTTTGCTTCCTCGGGAGTGGAGCCTTGCATTTCGTAGCGTTGATTCTCGTTGCCAACGCCAAGCTCTTGTTTGAAGCCTTGTCGATGCTGATCTTCTCTCTCGCTATCAAGCATCCTCGCCTTCTCGGCCTGCTCCTTCTCCGCCTCTTGCTTAGCCCGGTGCTTCTTCCAGAGGACTAGACCAATTGCGGCAGCGATGACAAGGACACCCACGACAACACCCACTGCGATCCCCACGGTTTTACCAGTCGAAGAGCCCCCAGAGCGTGCCGTGTCACTTGGAGACTGGATAGCCACAAGATTCTGCTGCGAATCCTCCGTGAAAACACATTCCGAAACCGAGAAGTTTTGGCGTTCCCAGTCTACAGTGAGATATGCTTCCTGAAGAAACGTCCTTCCTAATGTATACTGCGTATCGTTATCCGCCCTGCGTAACGGGAAATATTTGGCACTGCTGGTCAAATTTGCAGCGGGCGGTTTCAACGTCAAATCAAAGCTGGCATACGGCAGCGTGACATTGACTGTTTCGCCTCCGCTCGCTGTGCTACCCAGAGTGAAGGTGACACTGGCATTTTGGGCCTTCAATTGAGATTCCAGCGCGTTGTTGACCAGATAAAGCCCATTCGTCTCGTTGTACGTCAATCCGAACGCACTTTCGAAAGCTTGACATGCTTCCACAGGGAGCCAGATCTGCGCCTCTGTGGAATCGACCAAGGCCATAATACCATTTGGCAGCAGATTGCTTGTAGTCCCGTTCTGATCGACTGATGAGATCGACTGTATCCCCACCATCAGACTGCGACCCTGCTGCGATGCAAATGGTATTGATAGGTTGTTTGGCGTGAAACGCCCTGAATCAACACCCCCGAGCGTCAGGGAACCAAGCACCTGCTTCAAACGGTATTGGGCTCCAGCTGTATACCCAACGCTGAGACTGGGTATCAGGTTCTGATTCTTCAACGTAGTCATATAGCTTACTTCCCCTCGCTCTTGTTCCGTAAAATTGGTCGAAGCCGGATTGACGCCAAAGAACCCCAGATAGAAATCATCGATCGAAAACGCCCCAACAATCTGGTGCGGTAGGGAAGGCCCACCGCTACCTTGGATCCCTAAACCAACTGTGTCATTGCCATATCTCGCACTGCCCGTTGAACCCAGATTTGTTTCTGCGCCTAATGCATAGAACCCGTACTGGCTCCAGGTGGAGGAGGTGTTCGGATTGAACAAGAGTCCACGGCCGTTGCTACATGTGGTATCGCCCACAGCACATCCTTCGGTCGCGACGACCCAGGTCGTGGATATTTCGGTTGAGACAAACACTCGGACGTCTTGAACGGGCGTGCCCACCTGGATGGTGAAAGAGGACCAGGGGCCATCGTCACCGTCCCTATATGCGGTCAGAAATGGTTCGGGATTCTCGTGAGCGCAGAAAGCTACCAGTTTTGTGAGGGTGCTACGGAAATGGGTGTAGGCACTGCCGATGCTGATGCCCTCTCAACCAGAGCAAACCTGGAGGCAGACACAAGCATGATGCATTGCGAGAGCCAGAGGAGGCGAGAGAGCATAGGAGTCTGCATGTTGAGCTCTCCGCGCCAGAACGCTTGTAGAAAAATAGAGGGGTTATTAAAGGACGCTGGGCGCCGCAAATTGATATTATTTCAAATTGTCATGATACAAAAGGTAGCGCCGTTGATGGGTCTCACTTGCGATGTCGGTTAGGAGGGGACTGAGAGAATGAGAAGAGGGTGGATGTTGTTGGCGCCAAAATTGTAGGATGTCAGCTTCGCCCCGCGCCCAAGCCGAAATAGAGATCATCTCGGCCTTCTGTGGTTGCATGCATATCTATTTACCTGGCCAATCAACGGTCGAACAATTCACCCTAAGAGGTTTTAACTTGGTTCACCCGATCTAAAAATTTACAAAGTAAGTACCTAGCAGTACATAAGCAAATTTCACCTACTTTACCTTAGGTATGTACAATTTGGTAGTACGATCAGTATATGCCAATAAGTATGAGTACAATGATTTGGAAGCCCCATGAGAATTTGTTAGAGTTAAGACCCTTGCGAGCCTTGCTGCTTCAGAGCATGTTTGACACGCGCTCTCGGCTCCACTTTCTCCACGTGGGATCCCGCTGATTCCGGAAACGCAGAGCAGACAATGTTCTACTGGCCAGATTGCCCTGCAAAAGTCAATGCCAAAATCAATACATACAATCATTTCGCGGGATTGGAGCAAAGGTGAAGATTATGTTGGACGAGTACTCCTATGCTACCAGCTGCGATATGGACTTCTACTCCATGGTACGCATGAGGATTATTCTATCAAGCCCAGCGCTATGCTTCCTCGCTGGCTTCAGTAGCCTTGCGGAATGTCTCCCACGGAGTACAAGTTCCCTGCGTGATGATTTACGCGTCAGTCTTGTTGCTTCAAGAGGGCATAGGGAACCTTTGAACACGCCTAGAGACTGAAAATTCCAAGACATGTATCAAGACTCAACTTTCAGGTTGAAAGAGGGAAAAGGAGAGCCCAGATATACGTACCAAAGCGCGCCTCATGTGGGTATTTACAATAGTCAGACCATACACGTAGCTGAAATTCACCCATCCGAAACCTGACAAAAGTTTAGGAACTAGCCCATGTATTGCTTCAGGAACGTGGCTGCTTACCCTCTTTCGCCACGCCTTTGAAGTCGCTACCTTGATCTGTGCACATTTGAGGATCAGCATCCCTTTCGAATGGGCTAGAAGACAGTCCAATAGCTCGAGGGTCTCGATGTTACCTACTACCATATTCTGCATCAACTTTGTGAGGATCGATAGGTCGAGTAACATCGTATTTCTCTACTACTATCCCGTTGAAATCGACAAAGGCTTTGGTAACCATGTAGAGCCATTTGTACGCAAGCCGCTCGGCCTCGTCCTGAAATCCATATCTTAGGAATCCCCCCCAAGCTAAGATTTGCTATACACATAGGCTCGGAGTCAGCGTTGCCTGTTCATAATGAGGGTAACGACCCTCGCATCATGTTCACAAAGCGAACAGAGGAATTTGGTCTCTATAATTACGTACTTGAGGTGCCCATCCTGTCAAGTGTCAGCATTGCTCGGAATTCGAGATGTTTGACACATGCTTACCATAGGGGTAATCCCACTGACGGCTTGGGCGGTCGATGCTAATTGGCCCGCGAGACTCTCTAGTGCCAGATACCAACCCTCCAAATGCTTCAAATTTCGGGAGTGCTTTTATCACCAACAGAGCTGCTTGGTGAGGGCTCGCTAGGCCTGCCCACATTGCCCAGAAAGTGGTTGCAGTCTCGTATCCAGTTTGCTCCCGCTTGACGGTATCGTAATCAAAGTACATCCCCTTGCTTTCATTCCAGAGGTAACGATCGATTGCCTTTCTGGATTAAGATTTCGAGGTCAGCTTCCCCTAATTTAGACGCAATCTGAACTCATTTCTGTTTCAAGGTGGATCTGGATTCTGGGAATACGTACCGTCGACTCTTGGCTCTCCGGTCCCACGCTGCTGAGGTCTCCTTCTGATTGGCTTTCGTGCCGTAGGCGACTACGCACATTTCGGCTGGAATCTCAAGATGGTCTTCGAAGAAAAGCTGAATGCACCGAGCAATGTCGGTTTCGTACTTATATAACAGCGAATTCAGATCGATAGTCGCAAGGTTTGCCGCCACGTTCTCGAGACGATAAGAAGTATCATGGCCGGATTCTCTGACTGCTCTGTCATGTAAGAAGTATTCATCCAGTTCAGGCTCGGTAATTGTTCCATCGTCCCTGTTGTACGCTTGAACAAATTCAGGGTATTCCATGTGGTATTTTTTTGCAAACGGTTCAAGGATATGGGTGAAGTGGCTGGCTTCCGTCTCGGGCGGGACGCCAATACCTTCTGGTCGATAACGAGACAAGCCGGTGAGAGGATCAAATCTTGGGAATGCCGTCCAGACGGTGTAGTACTCTTTGATGGCCGCCAACATAGCTTCACGGAGGAAGTCCAAGGCGTCGGCTTCATGGCGAATCTTGTCGTATACTCTGAGAGCCATGTCTGTAAGGAACGGAGGTTGAGTGCGTCCCAGGTAGTATGTACGATTGGCATTAAAGATCTTGCCGTAGTGCTTGATGCAAAAGCAGAAGTTCTGAACCATGGACTTGGTCAGATCGGTTCGTTCGTTGAAAATAAGTCCAAGTGACTCCATGTAGCTGTCCCATCCGTACATTTCATTGAAGCGTCCGCCGGGCACGACAAAGGGAAGGCCGCGCAGCTCCTTGGCTCCGGTACGAGACGATGTCCATTCCTCCATGGCGAGAGCCAGCAGTCCTGGTTTGTCGTTAAGGTCTCTAATCCCTTCAGGAGTGAGGTCATAAGGAGTGAGGACTTGAACGTCAAGGCGAATCAGAGGCTGTTCTCTCGCGAGTTGCTCGTAGTATTGGACCTGGTCCGGGCAACTCTCCGGGATGTATATCCGCGGCCTTGGATCGTCAGTCCAATCCTTAGGGTCTCTTCCCGCTTTCTCAATCGACGAAGCGTCAATACGCCGAGTGAGATTTGGCCAGAACGAGTATCGAATCAACCGCGAGAGGCGTTGAACAGGATTCTCGTTCAATCGGGCCTCGTCCAAGACGATTTGTTTCCTCCCAGAATCCTTCGCTAGGGTCAGCTCCTGAAGCAAGTTTGACAGCACTGGTAGAATCCAACCAATCAGCAACTACTTTAGATGGAAGTGGAGCTATGGAGTGGAAGCTTGGGGAGAGAATCATGCGCTGTTGGCACCTGGGGCCAATCATACTGTAATTTCCACGAACATCATAATGCTTCAAACCATGAGATGATTCCGTTCCCAACGAGAGAACCTTAGGGCCAGAATCGTCAATAGTGATCTGAACGTTCTGGTCGGTATCTTCTCTTGACAGGAGACTTTTGAGGGTTGCGTCCACAGGAATGAGGAAACGGCGGGGTTCGCTCGCAGTATCATCTGCCAGCAACATGTATCAGCAGCCTTGCAATAGGCCAAAAATTGATGGGCTCATACCCAAGCTCAGTCGTCGAAAGGCAGGCTGTGTGCTTGCAACGAGAAGCTGTTCTAAAGGTGAGCAACCATCTCAGAGACATTGAAAGGA
Organism: Evernia prunastri; assembly: GCA_003184365.1. Taxonomy (NCBI): domain Eukaryota; kingdom Fungi; phylum Ascomycota; class Lecanoromycetes; order Lecanorales; family Parmeliaceae; genus Evernia; species Evernia prunastri. The sequence goes on from NKYR01000064.1 coordinate 91,451, forward strand.
GCTGTACAGAAGTATGGGTTCGGTGACCGTGATGGTCAGAGTCCTCCGCTTTGAGGTGAATGTCAAGGAGACGAGGAGCTTGCATTTTAGTAATGATAGGGGTAGTAGGCGGCAAAAGTAACGTGCTATAGGCAGAAGTGAGGGGAAAAGTAGTAATATTTAGGGAGAACCTCTTTGTTGATGTAAAGGAAAGATGTGAATCTACCTACAAATTTGAGCCATTTCATGGGGTAACATCATGGTTCTTGCCCTTTTCAACAAAATCGAATTCGGGAAGAAATGCCTCGTAACTGCAATTTGCTTTGTAGGTCTCATTCCGCATGCTAAAATCCATTGGGTATATGTCAACGCTCAATAGCCAGCAGTGACACAAAGCCTCGCATAAAGACCGCTCAACAACCGTCGATGCCCCTCGTTACGCCTTCTATATGCAATTGGGTCATAGATATGTAATCCTTGATCGTTGCCCCGTGTGGTCTTCATGCCTTGGTCTTGCCTGAACTCGCGGAGCGAGAAAACCTGAACAGGCGGGACCGCATCAGCTAGCGGTTCCAAGGTCACCGTCGAGGCCGGAACTACTTACGGTGTCCTTGCTTGCGCGTTTTGTGGCGGCTCATTCTCCTTGTTCCAAAACCGCGATTTGTACGCCGGCCAGCTCGAGTAATTCCAGGCCTTTACAAGGAGGCTGTGACAGCAAAAGGGCATGTTAGCTCTGACTACGCTTTCAGTGACACGTCGATACTTCCATACCTCTGTGTACGATCAACGTAATTCTCGTTTCTGACTTCCTGGACCCCAATTTTCATGCCATCCTTGCCAAAACTGATGTTCTTCTTCTCCATCTTCTTGGACGTTTTCTCAGCTACATCTGTAGCGATTGTGTATACCACATAACTAATAAACGCAGCGACGGTGACGACGACAAAGAAGATGACGAGAGGGACGACCTTCGCGAGGAGAGTCATGGCTGGTTTTTGAGAGCCGACGAGGGATGGCACGTGCGAAGTGTTTTCGGTGCCACTGATTGTTTGAGGCCTGGTTTTGAGGCTTGAGCAAGAGCGACAATGTGGGCACTCAGGTTGAACGGATACACATATCAAGAGAAGGACGGCAACATCTTGGAAGCTGTCCTGCCAAAGTACAGTAGTCTTGCACAGCCTCCTTCAGCTGCCAAACTTTCTGCAAGTTTCATTCTTGGTCGCCGAGCTGACAGGGTTCTGTAGGGCTGAAGAACTTCGGCCAGTCTACGAGCATCGCGACTTGCCCTAAAAAGCTAGAACGAATATCTCAGCATGAACAAGGCAATCATAATGATCATTTGAGCAGGAAGATGCAGCTTATGGTCAGACTAGATTGACCGCATCACTCTGAGCAGCTGGTATTGTGACACGGCGGACCGCCCAATCGTTAAAGCCTCGGCAGCTGTTTCGCATCTAGACACACTCTTTCCCTCTTTCGCTCTTTCGCTTCACCCTCGTTGGCTGATAAATCAGATCAAGGCATTGATGCAATCTTCGTTGCATATTGTTGCATCCAGACCGCAGTGCTGCCACATACCGAAGCCACCATGGCCTAGTCCCTGATCCAATCCCCCAAGCGTCACGTCTTGCTGATTCTAGTGCTTGATGGAGACAGTCAGTACAGCACTGGTGTCCGAAATCTACTGGAGTTTAGTGCCAAATGTGATCTAACATCATGGAATGGGAAACGGGATGTTGAAGGAGAAGAAGCAAAATACGAACCTGGGGCAAGAAATACTGGACGGCGACTGCAGCTTAAGAAATCAGGCGATAATTCTTGATTTCCCTAATCTAGTCCTTACCTCTCGTGAGGGTCTGACATTATGCGACATTTGCTAGGATACAAGGTGCTTCCACAGAGCGCCCCTTCGTAAGATAGATATGCAACGGAGTCATCGCGCAAGAACATGCAGACTTTCCCTGCTTCTAAGCCGCAAACAACCTGATCCCGCTCGCTGGAGCCCCAATCTCGCAAACCTCGCAGACCTTGCAGACCTGCCCCTTGAACTCTGAATGATATTTCGCGCCGTCGAAAGGACAAGCGACACTTGGTGAGCCGCCATATATTGGTGTGTGAGAAGAAGCGCACACATCGAATTCGGCAAATTGGTCAAACTCAATGTCAATCTTGTCCTGCGGACTTCGTTCGCACTGTGACTTGATCTTCTTTGCCTATGGAGGATTAACAAAGCCTGTCATCGTGAGGGTTCCAGCGCACAACATTGCTTACCTGATCTAAAAGCTTGGCCGAACCCCCGTTTGCAAGCATGCGGTTAGCGAAGCTGAGGGCCGATGAGTAATTCTTGTTTGTGAAAGCTAGTTTCATGGCAGCCATGAGCGCGAGCTGGCGATGGCCCACTTCAAGCTTAGGTATTGTGAAGTAGGCCGAGAGCTCAAGACTTCGCTTGATATTGTCTTCACCCTCGGCAGGCAGGGCCCTTCGCCCCAGCTCCAATGCCATCGCTGTAGCGTACTCAGCGGCCGTCGTGATGATTTTCTTCGCTTCACCAACGTCTTGTTGGGAGCTCACAGCATTGACTAGTAGAGAGTGTAAAATTCGCTTGAAGGTCTTCAGACCATCATCCAGTTTGTTCGATCTCATCGCACTGTAGCCTTCCTGCAAGTCTGCACTAGCGATTAATTCTAAGTCCCTAGGTATGATAGGAAGCAGCTTCCGGGAATCAGTTTCCTCGACATTCCGGCGCACGTAGTTGACGAGAGGAGGCAATCCCGGAGTCGCTGGTAGGTATGTCCTAGAAGCTTGGTAGATTTCCAGGAAGCGGGGTTTGAGAGGTGCAAAGTTGACGGCGCCCACTTGTCGGTTGAGGAGCTGCATAGCGGTCTCAAAAGATCCAGCAGCAGCATGGTCAGCAGCGATTGGTGAGTTGCGGGCCCATAGATCGGCTTCACTACTGCCGGCGCCAGCATCTGCACTTTCAACGTTGACGAAGTCGGACTCGACCTCAACATTGATATCGTCACCCATGTCCCAGCCTGCTGCATCTTCGTCTTCCTCGCCACCCAGCTGGCCATCTCGGGTTATAGCTTCGTCCTCTGGGACGCTTTCGATGTGGTCAAACCCGTTCGATGTTTGGAGAACATCGTCATCCACAGCTCCAACTTCACCAAGAAGAGCTTTCTCGAAAAATGAATGGGAGGCTGCTTTCACCGGCCAATTTCCTTTATGTGTGTGAACAATAGGTTTTGGTGGTTGTAACGGCGTGCCCATCGTAGGCAGAGAGATCTGATCCTCTGCCAGCCCACTAGCTTCAAGGATTGTTTGGCATTCGTCTTCAAGTCCTGCGGCTTTGGCTGTTGCATATGCCAGAGGGTCTGCCTTGATTAGCATCGTAATCGATCAAGAAGCGGACTGTGCAAGAAACCCACATAGGTCAAGTTCCTGAAGCATTTGAACCCGGGCTTCGACATCTCCCATATACAAAGCGTTTTGAAAGCGCGATTGGAAGTCTCCGCGATGCTCCGCGATTTTAGCCATTCGAGCAAGCTTCTCTCCATCACCCGTCGTAAGGTAGAGGAAGGATAGTTTGTCAAACTGCCGGAGTTTCTGGTACGTCATTTCCACGATTGTGTGGTTTCCATGCGCAAGAGCTTCAGTACCCAGTCGAGTCCAAAGCTTCGGTCGGTCAAGCTGTTTTGCCATGTCTACAGCGACATCAAGGTTGCCGCACTCAATGGCGAGCTCGAATCTTGTTTGAGGGTCCTGCACAAATTGGAGAGCAATCTCTGGGTACCCTTTCTTCTGCAGGTACGAGATGATGCTTTGGCCGACGAGACTCGATGTCTTGATGATCTGCAGCATCTCTTCATAGTTTCGCTTGACAAGAGCGAGTTTGAATCGATACTCGGTGGGGTCAACGTCCAGCACTTTCGGCTTGGAGGCACGATCCAAGCAGTATACACTCCGGGCTTTGACTCGGACAAGGTACACTGTTTGGTCGAGTGTTCTGACGATGCCATTGTCTCTGAAAGAACGTTAGCGCTCTCCTCCAAGGTATTCGATTTGCCTACCCATTGAGTAAAGTGTATTTAATGTGATTAAGGGTCGAATATAATAGTACCCCAGCGTCATCCCATGCTGCAGACTTAATCCGGATCGTCTCGTGAAGCGTACTGACTTGCTCTAAAGATTTCGTAACAATCGTAACGTTATGCTTGCTAAGCAGAGCTGCGTAAAGGCCATCGCTCGACCAGACAACGTATTTGACACCGACGACTGCTAGCTCGGCAAGCTGTTTCTTTTGCTGAATATCATACAAAGCCACAGATGTAGCAGTGACCATCAAGATGCATCCAGTTCCCCCGAAGAACACATCAGTGGTCCCTGGAGGTGGCTTGATTGTTTTCGTCGTCGAGTTGGTGAGGTCCTTGATGTCCACTTGCTGAGTTGAATGGGTGAACACTGCGAATCGGTTGCGCGCCACGAATATAGCGGAGTTGCCTTGACCCTTCTTGAATTCTGTGGGCTCAATCGCTCCAGAGGCATCACGAGGAAGATGGATCAGCTCATAGGTACCGCTGTCAATAGGGGAGGTGACAAGTACGGCGCGCTCGGCTGGATTGTAGGAAAGAGTCCTAGGTGGTACCCATGGACTGCCGAATTTTCGGAGAGACAGGATCGCAGGTGATTCAGAATGCTTCGAAAAGTCGTACGAGCGTATGAACTTCTCTTTCGTGATGTAGAAGAGCTGATTTTGGTAGTTGACCGAAGCAGGCCTCTCTCTTTCCAGCTTGAAAACCATGACTCCATTATCATGGCCAGCAGCGAACAGATTTATCTCGGGATGTGCTGCGATAACCCAGAATCGATCATTCTCTCGCTTGAATGACTGGACAGATGTCCGCTTATTCAAATCCCACACCCGGATAGTTTTATCTTCGCCAACTGAGAGGATGAGGTCCTGGTGAGGATGGAATAAACAGGCCGAAGAGTTCTGGAAATGACCGCGACAAGTGTCCACTTCCCAAGCCTTAGTTTCTGCATGAAGTTAGTGTTGCATTCAGAATGCAAGTTAGCAGCAGGCCTACCGCTCATTCTCCAAAGCTTGACGAGGCGATCATCGCCCGAGGAGACAATTAAAGGCAATGTTGGGTGGAATGCAACCCAATTCACACCTCTGTCATGGCCCTCTAGAACGAACTTGACCACCGCATCTGTATTACCAAACATGTCCGCTTGATTCGAATTGGCGCGAGCCATTTGGTCTTCGAAAGTCATAGATGTAGGAGCAGAATGCTTCTTGCGTAGCCCCGAGATGTCCCAAACTCGCACTGATTGATCCAGTGAGGCCGAGACGATCAGATCGTCTTTGGGATGGAATTGGGCGCACATGGTGTAATGATTATGCCCTGTCATCGTACAGACTGGTAATAAAATATCAGCTTGCGCTTCGCTATAAGTAGCTTCTCTGCTCACTCAAAGACCTGTTCTGCCAATTCCAGATCCGTATCGTTTGGTCGTCCGAGCTTGACAGTATCCATGGGAGCTCATGATGGAAGAAGACAGTCCGAACGTAGTCCAAATGGCCATTGAGCGTGAAGAGACATCTCCGGCTCTGATACGACCAAACCTTGATCTTGTAGTCATCCCCCCCGGATACGAACAGCGGTTGTGTCTTGTGGAAATCTATGCCTCTGACGGGCCCATCGTGCTCCTCGAACCGATCTATCAGGGTGCCCATACGATAATCCCATAGCTGAATTGTGGAGGAATGCAGGGAGACGAGAATCCATGGTCTGAGTAGAGTCAGCCAAGAGAAGATCTTAAAAGGTAGGTTGAGCAGTGTGCGGACCTCTTAGGATGGAAAGCAATGCCTTTTGCTCTAGAGGATTTGGACTCGAACTTATTACAGGAATTGATGTTAGCCTGCTCTTTGGACGCATTGAAAAAACACAGCGTCATGGTGTGCTACCTTTGTGAGCATGTTAGGTGAGGACTGCATGCTGGGCGGAAATTAATGGGGGAAGGAGACAGCTCTCCAAAAAGGGCAGTCACCACATGCAGTGGAAGTTCGTTGCAGCCTGATCTGTAGATTCAGGAACAAGACAATGTTGCTTGTCTTAGAAGAATGGCAGGCGCAATTTGCGTTGCAGGGTGGTCAACTCTCAGAGGTGTCCAATCCAGAGCTTTTTGAGAAGCGAGGATCTGCGGCCTGGATAGCGCTAGTAACAACCCTAACCCTAGGCTTGGAAGTGACCCTAGCAGGGAGCTAGCTATTTAGCGGGATGTTTCCTCTTTTGTCAACCTCCACATCTAGAATACAAAAGGCTGGCGCGCAAGAAGATCACAGGCACCCAGAAGTGTGCGCTCACATCCTTTAGTGGGGCTGGAGATAAGTACATCGGGATGAAACTCGGACCAGTTCTACCTAATTCGCCTGAGCATATCAATCCTATTGACCTTTCGCGGATCTCTCGCAACATGAGAGTAACGTCAACTACGGATCAAGCCAGACCTCCCCAGGACTTCATCTATCCACTCTACTGATGGGTATACTCGCAAGCTGAGTCTGTATACAGCAAAACCAGTCAATTCGTCGATATTCCTATGTCTCGACGCTCTGAAACGCGATAGGTTCCTCTAAGGTCTAAATCTAGGATTGATATTGTAGAATTCGAGGAGTGCTACTCTAAGGGCCATGGCGCAATAGACCTCCCTTTATCAAGCGATAGAGGTAGGACTCTCACAATCTGACAATTTCAAAGCTGCGAGTCCGAATCTCACACTGGGCTCTCCAGCTTTTTTGTCTTTCTTTTCCCCCCCCCATTCCTCCTAACACATCTTTGAAAGCATAGCACGACATTTGGCTTCTCTATACTTCAAGTCACCTCAAGAAGCTCTCAACCCTTCGCTGCCCCGGATACCGGACGGTAGGTCGCCAAGACGGGACTACTCCAGCCCACAAACGGATGCCAAGATGGATCCGTAACAGCTACAATGAATTCGGCCGAGGCGCCTGCTGACGAGCTCTTACTAAAACGACGCTGCGATTGAAATAAGTCTAGATGGACGTCGGTGATTAGAGAATGAAGAATTTTGCGCGTATATATACCGGTGACCAAGGCGAACAGTCCACCTGTACTCACATCGATGACACCGACTTCCTGAATACAAACCAAGTCGAATGGCTCAAGATTCTCCGATATAGTCTTAGACTCTGATGAGATTGCCCTGAGAGGAATAAGGGATGTTGGCGACCAAGGGTGAAATGCTGGGCTGTGTACCGGCGACACCTAACAATCCGACGCCAAACGAGTCGAGATCCTCCAACATAGGCTGTCTATAGACGCCTTGTCAATGGAGGATAATCAGCTCCCAAATCCTGCGCTGGGCAAGGAAGAGCAATTACGGTAATGTAATATTCAGAAATTCGCCATTCGTGGTCTCAATGACTTATTCCACATGGCGGATAAATGCAATATAATTTATAATGCCCATTTCCTAGCAGAATGAAGATCTACCACTGCGACGACAATTTTCCCTTCTGCCCTTTCGATTTCAAGCAGTCACCTCTCCTATCATCTCCTTGAAACAAAGCTCCTTTCAAAAAGACCCGATTGACCAGGGAACCCTTTCCCCCGAACTTTTCTTCCTTCTACATCAACGACCTTTGCCCAAACAACCACCCTCGAACCAGCCCCGACCATGGCGCCGGTTCGCCCGCCAAGAACGAACGCCCCTACCCAGGCTAGAAACCCATACCGGCCACCGCACAACAGTCACGAGCTCGCTCACCCGACAACCGCCTCCTCCTCCTCCTCCTCCTCCTCCTCCTCCTTCCTATCCTCCACAAACCCCCCCACCAGCACCCCAGCTCCAGCAACCCCAATCATCAGCCCCGCCCCAACCCGACCCCGCCATTCCCAACCCCAACTCCTTCTCCCCAACGCTCCCGCCTCCACCTCGACCGCCCCCAGCCACCGCGCCGCCCTCTTCGCAAACACAGCCCACCACCCACTCAACCCAGCACCACCACCAGCACAACCACCACCCACTCCACACCCTGACATCTCCGCCGCCATCGCCGACCGCTTCACCCACCTATCCCACATGCGCTCCCGCCGCCACAGACGCGACGGGACGGAAAGGCACGAGGGGGCGGCGCCGAGAGGGGTGGAGAAGAGAACGACGATGCCGCCGCCGCCACGACAACGACGGCGGGAACTGGAAGCCGCGACTAGAGGAGGCAGCAGCCGGCCGGACGCGTCCTGCGGCGCCGATGCGCTGGCCGAAAGCCTGAGCACGTTGAGCACGGACGGGGAGGGATTGGAGCGGGATGTTCGCGGGGAGGACGAGGAGGAGGAGGAGGAGGAGAGCCGATGTGGGGAAGGGGAGGAAGTTTGGGCTGCACGGAGGGAAGCGGAGGGGAGCGTGCGATCGGGAGCGGAAGGCATGGATGGTGTTGTGGGCGGAGGGGAGGGTCCGGGGAGTGGAGACGTGACGACTGATGCGCAACGAACGGATTCGCCTCTGGTCATGGATCGGGAGCAGGATGGATGGTTTACCCGGATTTACCCGGTCCGCCCCCCAGGTCAGGAGAGGGCGGATTGAGCGGTCATGACCCAGGGGAGCTCTGGTGAAGGATACTTGGGTGTGGATTGCCATGCAGTGGCGGCACGTAATAACCGTGTGGGATTCTCGACGATGGAGATGCTGTTGTAAATCATTTTTGGTTTGCAATGTTGTACGCTGGGAATGGGAAGGGCCCACCCGGTGCTTGTGTGTATGTGGTCGGAATTAATATTTAGGGGTCTTGTAGATAGATGCAAATTATATGCCAGTTCGTCCACTGGTACCAATGCGTTGTTGATGATATGACGAGACGTCCAAAATCCAAGGCGTCCTTTGATTAGTACATTTTTATGTTCAGTTTCTTCCATACATGTACACTCCTTCCACACCATTGATCCAAAATGTCTTCTCTGCTAAACCAGATCCACTGCCCTGGGTGCCGGATCCGGAGCGTCCCCACCCCGCTTTCCCCACGGTTGCCAGGTTTGATTGTTGTAAGTCGGCATACATTTGACAGCCTCAGGCGGTGTGGATTCCCACTCAATCATCGCATCAATCTCGCCCACCCCTCCCATCCAATTAGAAACGTAGCCCTTTGCTTCCTTGATCTTCGTAGCGGCCTCATCGCTATATTCAAGATTGACAACCGGTACCACAGCGATCTTTCCAAACCCAAGGTGCCACATGTCCGTGCACCAAGTCTTGGGTTCGCCGTCCGGACACTCATGCTCATGAGAGCTGCGGAATCTAATCTTTGATTCAAGAAAAGGCTTCGCGGTGAAAACCGCGCCACCGTTCCAACAGGAAAAGACTTGAAATGGTTTGCCCGTGAGGATGTGTTCTAGCGCGGTAGGGTTGTTCCAGAATATGTTCCAGGCGGAGTTCCAACTCCCGTCTTCCGGTATGTTGAAAAAAGCGTCACCGTTCATGCCGCGCGCGATCCAGACGTCGTAGAAGGTAGGATCTGGACCAACATAGGTCCAATCCATACCGCAGATCATGTCGGCATTCTGGTAGTGACGTTGATGGATCAATTCTAAGATGTCCTCCGAGCAAATTGCTACATCGTTAAGGAAGATTACGGTGGTATCGTCTGCCGAACCTCCCTGCTGATGATACTCCATCAGTGGTTGCAGCGCTTGACTGCGTAGCTCGGCTAAAGCTTTGACGCGCTCTCCTGCTTGAATGCGATCGCGTGTCTCTGGGTCGATGTCGTTCGAATTGAGATAGTATCTGGCACCCATACACTCAATTTCCTCACGCAAAGACAAGAGGATCTCGAAGGTCCCGTCGTCAGAACGGCCTTCTATGACTGACAAAGCGCAGTTGTGTGGACCAAGGAAGCGCATGCTGTCGACAATTGAACCGAACAAGCGAGGCGTGAGACTCGCGCGTTGATGAAGATTGAGAGCGAAGAAATATTTTTGACGCGAAGTCGTGGTGGAGTCCTGGGGCATGTCTTTGGAATCGGCCTTGAGGTAATGATATCGGTTGTCATTAGGCACTGGGCAGTCAAGCCTTGGAAAATTCTTATTTTCCGGATTCATGATGGCTTTGATATAAGCTGGTGCCATTTTGAGTAACGTGGCGTTGCCATCCCTCAGACGCGGATTGGACGGCGGACTGTGGGGATTGGGTGGAGAAACATTCTCTATTGCAGCAGTTGTTGAATCGATTGGAAGCTGAAAACATGATGCAGTGGCACACTCCGTTAATACTTTTCCTGTCTCAGTTATGTACTCTCCGCCTGACGATGGGATCCATTGGAGTATGGACAATTTTGCGTTTGGGAAATCCAAGGTGAAGCTGACTAGCAGAAAAAAAAAGAGTAGAAAAAGGACTATGGTCTTCAGGAATACACTGAGTTTTGCCAACATGATAGGCAGCAAATGAGGTTTTAATGAGGCGAACGAGCGAGAATGACGTTATACAGTAGCATATTCACACAAAGCAGAGCAACCCCCCTCGAATGAATCTGATACAGATATGGGAACAGAGAGAAGACAAGAAATTAGAAGGAGGTTCAAGGTAGGAGAGAGATGGGGTGGGGATGGGGATATGAACGGGATTGGGAATGGGATTGGGAAAATGGGGATCCCAGGCAGCTTTGAAAGGCAGCATTTTCCGTGGGTCGCGGGTGGTACGTAGGGTATGTAGACACGGATGACGCATGGTGGCAAGGAGAGTATCGAGAGTATCCAACGACAGTCAATCATTTCAGCCAAGGAGCATGCGTTTGACTCAAGGCTGCAGTCATGCTCATGCTTTTTTAAACTTTCGGATGCCGGGAGCAAGACGTGTATCGGATGACAAAGAGACGTCAGCACCTTCCTACTGCAGCGAAGAGCATAAAGGGTGTGGTGGGTGTGTGAGTTGTGAGTGGATTACTCACACGAATTGCAGTGAGTGAGTGAGACTTGAGTGAGTGAGTTGTGGGGTGTAAACATGTATAAAATGAGGGGGGCTGACAGCTAACTGGGGTACTGCATATGTGCTGCAGAGTATATGCTGAGCTAGCACATTGTTTGGATGCACTTTCCCTCATCTGCTCTCCTACAGCTCATCGACCTACTACGAGTGTTCTTATTATTACCCATTCTAACCCTTGGACCCCAATTGATGTTATTTTAACTTCTTCCTTATCTCCCACTCATCATTATTTCCGTTCCTTCATTCTCAACACCAGTCATCTTCTGGACATTGTTCGAGTTACTCTACCAGTACTTATCCGTATGTACATAATCGGGCCGCGCTCATGTATTAATATGTACTGCCCGTGTGCTGCTACCTACACGTGAACGGAACTAAATTAACGACAATACCTATGTGTGCTTCACACTCCTCATGATTACCTACCCACCTCCTCATGGCAAGCCCATTTTGCATTTTGACCTCCCGCAACGCCACGCACCCACAGCGCAGCATGGTATCTTAAAGCAAGACTTAGCACGCACCCTTTCTTTTCGTATTGCCGACGTGTATTTGGCATCGCGCATTGCTCGGCCTCCATGGTTTGCATTGCTCTTGCATTTGGTATTATCACCTCCACACAACCGCTTGCGCTTATACCGTGCAAAGCACATCAACTCAGTCACGATTAATCACCCTCAAACTCCTCCTCGGGTTCAACAGCACCCCAACGAAACTCGGCTCTGCCCCCGTCAGATCCTCCACACTAGAGTTGGCCGTGCTATTTCCCCCGATGGGCGCCTCACCGGCAGTCGGCAACGGTGGAACAGCTGTATAGCCACTGCTTCCTGCCCCACTCCCCGCCTTCCGGCTGCTCTGATCTGTGCTATACTTGTTTCTAGCACTTGAGCCTTCAGATGCCGTAGCAGCCAGGAAAGCAGACTTTTCACCGCCTCCCGCAGTGGCAGCGCGTTGGGACATGGCAACGTGATTCTTGTACAGGGCGAGTTGGCGGCGGTACACCCAGGCGCAAAAGCCTAGGTAGGCCGCCAAGACTGCGAAACAGCCTGCAACTACACCAGCGACGATGGCGCCAATGTTAGGGCCACCTTTACCCTGGTTGCTAGCACTCGAGCCAGTGGTGGAGGAGGCTATGCCAGTCTCTGTGATAACTGCACCATTCGAGGCGGTAACAGTGTATGTTATTGCCTTGCCAGTCGCCAGCGGTCCTGCGGTTGCACTTTCGGCTGGAGCGGTAACGGTCGCGCCACCACTGCCTTTACCGCCGATGACTGACTGGACGGGGACGGGGACCTGGTATCCGTAGCTTCCTGAAAGACCTGAGGCGTCTTTTTGCTGTGAGATTTGCTGATTTTGCTTGTCACCTCCACTGACAGAATTGTAGTTGTTCTGCCACTGCAGACTCGACGCATTAAAGATATAGAAACCGCTATCACAGCCAAGTCCATTGGAAGGGGGACCAGTGTATCCACCGACAACAACGATTTGGCCGTTCCATACATTGCATGTATGACCGGTGCGGCCCGGCGGGACGGATTGGCCGCTGGTATCTACTGCGATCCAGGTAAATGAAGGGATGGTGAGGATCCACATATCGCTGTACTGTGTTTGGTTGCCGTAAGGAATGAGATTTTGTCCGCCGTACATGTAGATATTTGTGCTGGAACCATCTGGGGCAGATAGCGCAACGGCGCAAGGGTTGACACGGAGGATAGGATAGGCTCCGGAGGTTGATTGTCTGTACCATGTTGAGCTGGCAATATCGTAGACGTCTATGACATTCATTTGCGTCTGGACGGAATATAGATTAGCAGTACATCTTAGGATTCGAAAAGACATTGCAACTCACAAATGATTCATTAGTCCCACCAGCCATGCTGACGAGGATGCCATTGACGCCGTACCCAGGAACATGTACCAGGACACCGTCCGCTCTGTTCGGAAAGAGTGCAGTATCTTGAATTCCGCCCTGTGTAACGTTACGCCAGACGCCTCCACCACCAGCAGTCTTTCCATCGCTGAGACTCTGTACGCCGTCATTACTATAGCCAGGGAACGTGAACTCCAAGAGAGACTTCAGGTATACTCGATAGATTTGTTGTGACCATCCGGGTGTCGTGTACGGATCTTGATGCCCAGCGAAGTAGAACCCTCTACCTAGTTCTGGTACGCTAATACCGGCACCCTCAGCCGATCCTAGAACAGGCTGATCACCACCGTCGCTATTATTGCCAGCAGACGTCTGGGGACTTTGGGTTTCAGTCCAAGATGAGCTCGCGATATTATATTGCCACAACGAGTAAGGTGAAGGAGTCGTTATTGGATCGCTCGAATATTCACCGCCGTAGAGGTACAATGTATCGTACGAGTTCCAGAGGTAGCCGTTTGACACCGGAGGCGGACCGGACGGTTGAGGAAGCCCCGCAATCACGGGTGATGAGATATCCCAAGACTTGGTAACATCTATCGTCAAGAAATCGTTATTCCAAGTGCCTGATGTTTGGTCGGCTGTGGTCGTTGTGTGCCCTCCGTAAAGATAGATGGTCCCATTAACAAGTGCACTCTGCTGGCTCCAGCGGTTGCAAACGTTTGTATCTGTGATAGCCTGCCGCGTTGCCAACTTTCCATCAACAATGTCTTCCGTCTGGGGCCCAGATCTCCAGATCACACCAGCCTTCGCCCCTATTATGCTTGATCCTGATTTTCCCAGAAGTGGTGAATCGTGTAACAAGGGCATTGCCACCAGCAGTACTAAAGCCAGCATGATGAGTCGCGACGAAGAAAATGCTCTCCACGACGTTGTCCACTCGTTCTCGGGTCGGGTAATTTCAGTCTGGCCGGCAGACTCTGACCCGTTCGGCGATATAGGCGAAGCATCATCACTCTGCAGTGAATCAAATGAGTCTGGCTGGTAGCGGAGCCGTTGGGTTGGGCGACCCGTGAGAGAATCTATGGCGCTCCTGTGCGCGTGACTTGTATGGGCATCCAACATTGTATCAACATCGAGCTCCTTGAAAACAGAGACCCTAGGCCGATGTCTTCGGATTGCTGCATGTTCCGACGGATGCTCGCGAGGAAGAGATGGTGAATGGGTATGGCTCAGTCTTTTGTGTAATGAGGGCGCTTTTGCCTCTCGGTATTGTGCTTCGCTTGGGAGAGGTGAGTACGATGGAGTGTCATTGTCCATGATGAAGGAGTTGAGGAATGTGAAGGCTTCGATTCGGGCAGTAGGTCGCTGTCATTATTCTCATAGGTCGTAGAAATGAGAGTTGGGCCATCCTGACCCTGATGCAATTTGGAGTGGTACCGACGACACGACATGGATCATGGATCAAGGAAGATGACGCTATCGCCAAGAAGGTTAGCGTTGGTGCAGTGGCTATGAAACTGTCGTGTCCCAATCACGGTGAGAAAGAGTGAGAAAGAGTGAGAAAGAGGGAGAAAAGGGTGAAAAGTCCGGCAGATCTTCGTCTTTGTCAATTGCAGTTGGCTGACGCAGATTGAAAGGGGAAAGTCAATGCAGGGGAATTTCCTGCTTATGGAAAACGATCAGCATTTCAACGGCAGCCAGCCAGGTGTCAATCCCGCTAAAGACTTTCGCGCAATCGTGATCTTTTTTCTTCTGCTGTCGGACGCCCACATTTCGTAGATCTAGGAACCATGATAAGTACTACCGTACTCTAGATCTGCAGCTTCCAGCACAGAGGTCTAGGCTTTAGGATCAACTGGAGACGTTAGGTAGAAGGAAGCGTATACCGGTGGTGCCGGAGCAAGTCGAAGAAACAATGCATATCAAGTCTATATTTAGACCTTGGACCTGATTATTAGTGTTCCTTTCCAACTATCAACATGAGCGGCAAGCCAGTGTTAAGCCATCTATAACAAAATAATAACGAAGGTCTGTCAGACATGTGTCCCTGCCTGTCGAGCGGAGAGTTTGTCTTGTTCTGCTTCAGTCTGCCATTTCTTTCTAGATTGACATTTCAAGCACAATATCATCCTCTTTCGGTCCCGGTAGCTTCATGCTCTGAAGCCAAAGCTGCTTCTGCTTCGTCTCATCCCTCGCTTTCCTGGAAGGTTCCATTTCTGCACATCCATTGAGGTAAACAGCTTTCGGATGCTTGCCAAGGGTCTCTTCTTCGCAACAAGCATTCAGAAGGTGTTTCGCTGATTTGCTTAGGGTGCGGAAGTCTCCGTTGGGTGAGAGTGCTGTGGTTAATACAGAAAGCGGAGCCAGCAGCCCGTCCACAGCAGATCGCAAAGCGGCAGGTGACTCTTTCAATCAGCCAAAACCTCCCGTTGCTCCAGGACCGACGGCCCTCACTGAGATATTGGAGTGCTTTGTGCTTACGAGACGACGCTGAAGCTCGGCCCCCAGATAATATCAGCGTCAGCTAGATCGCTCTGATAGGTGACATTCATGAACATAACCATTAAAGTCTTGCTCGTACCATAACGCCTCATGCCAGCTTTGTACACATCGCCTTTCGCATCCTTGTCCGAAGGCTCCGCTAAGCTTGTAGGTCACCCTCCGGAATGACTGTCTTGTGCTTTTCATCGATGGGGTTGGTACTGTTCATATAATCATAGATCCAGCCGGAGACAACGATAATGCGGCCCATTGCCAAGTCTATGCTCTGGAGTAGCAGGTTGGTAAATAAAAACCCGGGAAAGGTAGTTGACCGCAAAATTGGCCCCAAACCATCCTGGGTGCTTTGCATGCCTCGAGTCTCTGGATTACAATTTCAGAGTCAATATCATCTCTATGAGGGTGTATATGGGGAGCGTTGGACTTGTCTCGAGAGTAAACACTCTCAAAGACGTTTCAAAATTCAGGACTGGATCCGAAAAGAGAAATATGCACTTTGATGATCCGTACGCTGTAAGAAGCTGCAATAAGGACTAAAGCAGGAATTTGTGGAAGAGTACCTGACGCTACTCGCTGGTTGAGGTCATGTTGAAATATGAGGATACCAGAAGAATTGCTTGAATTGCTTGAATTGTTCTATCTCAGGACTCTCCTGTGGGACGTCTTTGACCCTATATAAATTGAGTGATACATTTATCCGACATGCGCAGGAGTCACAGCTGAGACACGGTTGAGAACTCAAATTCGGATAGGTCTTTGGCTGCAGTGCGGAGTGTTGGAATCTACAGCGATTATCTCAAGATTGTTTGCACCTGGTGAAACAGCAAAAATCTCCTTGAATGTATCCGCTGAGGCGCAATTGCAGACTGCGAAGCTTTACGGTTTCAGAGTCAACACCTCTCTTTTAGGGAAGACTAAAAAGGTTAAGGAGACGTCTGAGGATTGAAACCTCCCAAAGCACGTTTCGAGGCTCCCAGATCAGATCAGGATAGGGAAACGATCCTATCAAACAACATAACGTACAGGCGTTTGTAGTCTTTGGCCCAAGGGAATTGAGGAGATTGGAGACGGGATTGGCACCAAGTCCCCCACTAGCACCCGTGATGATGAACGTGCCATTCGTATTGTGTAGTGCTCTATATGAAAGTCTTGAAAAGATCAGCAACGACAAGATGGAAGGGGGATAATAGATGACCAGAAAAGGCGATCATGCAACACCGCGCTCGTAAGAGCACAGCAGCTAGAGAGATGGTAGAGTGAGAAGACCAGCAAAGGAAAGATCGAGGAGCTGTCAGATATGGATGAGGAATACGAAGACAGGCAGTGTTGGTCACGTCCAGCTACACTATCATTCCGTTGTGTTTTCACTTCCAATCAAAAATATACTCGTATTGGGAGCGCGAGCTACCCAGCAGTAGAAAGCTTGCCGAGTCAGAGATCTAATTACGAGTCTGGCAGGGCCACTGCGGTTGGAGGCATCTGCGGAATCTACTGTAACGTAGTAGGTAATTCTCAGAGTTAACCGTCCGAAGCTCTTTGACTCTCTGGTGGCTCTCCCAGGGTTTCTTGCCGGAAGAGGCTGTCCTCGCAAGCTCGGTTTGTACTGTAGCGCCTCGGGACAAGAACGGAGAAAAGTACTCTACTGAGAAAGCAACCTTTCCAAGTACCGTATACCTCATGTCTTACGCGTCCGATTCGTGCTGACCATCGGCCAAGAACAGCAAAGGCCACGGATTGTCGAAGTGCTTAGCAACGACCCTCGGGACGATGTGGGTTGACGGAAAGGAAATAGTTCCGCGACAAAAATCGATACAAGTACGGAGTACATCACGTGATTAGAGTATCATGCAAAACGGTCCACATTGAAAGCTTACAAATCCATCCTTTACTGCTAGCAATTGCATGGTGCCGCGAGATACGCCAAGTGGGTGATGCATGACATAAAAGTGAACAACGGCCGAGACTACCTACCTCAAGCAGTTTCGCATCCCTCCCAATAGCGAACCACAGCCCGGTGCGGTTTGTTAAGTTGCGACCCACCTTCGGCAGGATATCGGCGATTATGAACAAAGAAAGGGCTCGTCGGCCGAGGTGGGATGGTGAAGGATTGCTAATCAAAGAGCTTCACCACACACCTACCTATTTACCTACCAACCTGCCTATATAAACCTTTTCCACGGTCTCAAACTTCAGTCCTCACACAGTCTATTAGCAAGACATCCTGGCTTCCCACCTCCGCAAAATGACAAACTTCAACATCAACATCACCTCGGACACCGTCTGTCCGTGGTGCTACGTCGGCAAGAACAAGCTGGAACGCGGCATCTCCCTCTACAAGGCCGCGCATCCTTCCTCCAACGACACCTTCAGCACGACATGGCTCCCCTTCTACCTCAACCCCGAAGCCCCAAAGATTGCCGTCGACAAGCAAGCCTTCTACGATGCGAAATTCGGTTCCAAGAAGAAGGCGTCCATGATCCTTGGGCGCTTGGTCGACGTGGGCAAAGACTCTGGGATCGACTTCAGCTTTGGGGGCAAGATTGGCAACACGAGGGACAGCCACAGGCTGGTGGAGCTGGCGAAGACGAAGGGGTCGGATATGCAGACGAGAGTGGTCGAGGAATTGTTCAAGAGCTACTTTGAGGAGGAAGGAGACATCACGAGGCATGACGTGCTAAGGGAGGCAGCTGTGAGAGCTGGTTTGGAGGAGGCGGAAGTGAAAAACTGGTTAGAGAGTGACAAGGGAGGAGAGGCGGTGGATAAGGAGGTTGCGGAAGCGCAGATTCGCGGTGTCAGTGGGGTGCCGAATTTCGTGTTGCAGGGAAAGTACGAAATCGGTGGGGCGCAGGATGCAGAGGCGTTCGTGAAGGTGTTCGAAAGAGTGAAGGAAATGGAGGAGTCGTCATAGACTTTGAAACGGGAGCTTCTTTGAGTCTGTTGTTTCCTAGAGAACCTCTCCATGCATGCAATTAGCGAATCATATCTTTACACTCAGTTCGCTTCTAATGATCCATTTCTCATGCTTCTTGGCTGTCTTTTCTTCGTGAACAAACTGTTTTGGCCGTGTCTGTGCAAGAGAGTCATGCCAACCTCATGGTCTACAAGGTATGGTCTGGTACATGACTAGCTTTCTGCAAGGCCTGGCCAAGCTCTGGGTGGAAGACAGTCGCGGCTCCACGCAACCCATTGTGGCCTTGTAATGATATCTAAGCACGGTCCAGGTTGCCCTAGCTGGCGTTGGAAGACTAGAGGACTCTTTGGCTCATCATCTATTGATTGATCAGCAGACTTTAATACATCTCGGGAACAGAGGGGTTGTAGCGGAGCATGACAACGCTACATACAAACGACCGTTTGTTGCTCGCGTTCCTATCAAAAGAAATGCTCCAAAATCAAAGCCAGTCTGCCGCGAAGTTTCACGATGATCTCTTGGCCTGCCCGACAGAACTAAGGCCAGGACACTCATCAGGATGATGTCAACTTGTCGAGGTGTTCTAGAACAATGTGCCCCTTTGTAATTTGTAAGTGGCGAGTTTCTTCGCTCTACCCGTGAGATCTTACCTTAATAATGTGCTCCCGGAGGAAGGTCCTCGAACAATCCTTGCAACACCAAGGCTTGAAAATGAACACTGCCCCTATGCCTTTTCAATTTGGTCCTTTGTTTGAATGTAGCGTTACACAGATCACAGACGAAAGGCCTCGCATTGTACGCTAATGGTTGCTGATTCCCATATACCTGTTCCTGCAGATATGCTCCATGGCCGCTATCGTAGCCAGCCTCGATCTCCCCCGAGAAATCATGGTATCGCGTGCCGACCAAAGCCATGGGATCGTTTAGGTTTTGGTTGTTCGACATGATCGGCCCGCTCATATGGGCTGGAGCGATCATAGGCGCTGACGGGAAGTATGGCATATTGAAATCATGGGTGTGCGACGTGACTGGCCGAACCATGACAGCGGGGATATTTGTAGAACTCTGTGGCTAGTAGTCATTGTTGAAGTAATTGGTGTTGGCCACGATCGGCCCACTAATTGCACCCGAGACATTCAGATCTGCCGGGGAAGGGTATGAATCATTGGAGTTATAGGTGTTCGACATGATCGGTTGGTTCATGAATGCTGCGTTATTCACAGTGCCCGGAGGAGCGTATGCACTATTGGAGTCATGGGTGTTCGACATGTTAATTCCGTACGGGGATACCGAGAAATCGATGGGCGCCGCGGCTGTGGGGGAAGCATACTACGAGCGGCCATTGAAGGCATTTATGGGAGGATAAAAGGTCGCTGGGCGATTGATAGGCGCCGAGACATTGCTTGGAGTATACGTGGAGCCACCATTGAATGCATCGCACTCTGACGTGGGAGGAGAGAAGCGTTCTGATACAGCGTTATTGGGCGGTATCCGAGACCCTTGTGGTGATGGACCGCCCATTGGGCTCTGCTGGACAGACGGTGAACAAGAGAAAGGCAGAAGTCAGAAGAAATTCACTAGTCCCAAGGATAAACGTGCTGACCATGGAAAAGCGAGGATGTGAAACCGGCGGCTGGATTAAGTATTTGAAAGAAACGAACGCCTCAAGCGAACCAAATGCAGAATATCAATGCGATGATATTCGGACGAGTATCTTTATGATACACGTAGTGCTGACCAGGAACCCATTGCCGGCCTGGCAAAGGTCAATCATGTCGGGGAAAGAGCGAAGAACGGGAGAGGTACCGTAACGATAGGTGCGGGGATTAAGAGCAAAGGATTCACCTTTCCAGAGCATCTTTGCTCCTTGATATGTATTACGATCAGGGTCGACAGTTACTGTTGAGCCACCAGCAATTCATTCAAGTCTTGTAAAGCCTCAAGTGTTTGGCAAAAGCAGGGTCATCAGGATAAGGTCATTGAGCCTGATTGCTTTCCCTTTTTTCAATTTCGCGAGAATAGTGATCAATAAACATGAAGACAAGACAGAGACATGATCCCTACACAGCGTAGAGATCAAGAGACTACAAATGAGAATGATCTAGCCTCCTAGTATTGTTTGTGTAGCAAGATCTTGGTTGAATTGCGGGCCAACCAGGCGCAACTCTCTCTACTTAAGAGAGACTTCATATTAGATGATTCATACCAATTGTAGCCATTCCATCAACCCGGTGAAGTAGCACTGATAGCATGACAAAATCGAAGCCGATGGTGAACATACAACGTGTCTCAAAGCTGGCAGCAGTCAGGAGTCAGGATGCGACGACAGCACTAGCGCGAGAATTTAGTGCGAACTCTTGGCGTTTTTGACGCACGATTTCCTGAAAAGGAACCGTGGTGAAGAGAAAACGAACAGCTTTGACACAACTCTCAGCACATTTCCATGAACAACAACGACTTGATCCTAACGTTGAATTGCTTTCAGAATCCTTTGCAGTACCCTAAAAGATGAGAAGACTGCCTTAGCCATGGAGGAGGAACGGTCAGAGGGTGCTGCGCATACACAGCCAGAAATTGACTCACAAGACACCATGTTAAATACTGGTACACAGGCTGGATCTATTCTTCAGCAATTCGCGCAAGAAGCCTCAAAAGCAGCTGAACAGTCTAACGACTATGAGAGGGATGAGAAAAAACCACAGGATCTCTTGACAAATTCTACAACAGCCATACCAGCACAGGATTTACACGGCCTTCAGGAGGACTACTCATCGCTCGCGGCTACTTCGGAAATGCCAACCGCCTCTCTCGCAGCAATTTCAGGTGAAACGACTATAGAGGCCGATGCTGGTCTCAGCACGGTCCCATTCCCAGATTTCGAAGGAGGGTTGCAGGCTCTTGACGGCAACGCTCATACCTGGAGGGATGTTACAATCGGTGGTGCATCTTTTGGGGGTTCTCAGCAAAATGAGGCTTCATCGGTCGTAGAAACGGAACAGCACCAGATACAGGCTTTTGCGAAACTCGAATTTGACGATGGGGAGTTCTACATGAATACATATGCGGTAGAGATTGGAAGGGATGTACATGCGGCTCGTCAAGCAGCTGATCTCCAGGCTCGTCAAAACATGGAAGCAAATTCTAGGAAACGAAGCGCAAGCACTGGTGGTTCTATCATGTCAAATAAGATCAAGCATGGAAACGGCCAGACCATGGCAAGTAGCATCGCAAGTGAGAGTGGGGGTGTCATAGCCGTCGATAGCTATGAGAGTGAGCCTACGAGAAAGCCGAGGTCGAGAAAGCCAAAGTCTTGGAGCTCTTCATCGCAACAGCTGTCTCGAAAGAGCTCAATGTTACTCTCCAACGGTAAGACCGATTACAACGCTCTTGCCATGGCTTCTCTTATGGATCATCATTTCGAAGCGAATGGCTTCGGCACCGGTAGCCTAATGCCGGCTCCGGAATTGGTGCCCTTGGTACCGGTACACCCGCCGGCTTTGCCAGAAGGCGCTGCTAGCGGTGGTAAGAGTATATCAAGGAAACATATAAGGATAGCCTACAACTTCGAAGAGAGTCTCTTCGAGGTGAAAATCTTGGGCCGCAATGGAGGTTTCGTTGATGACGAATGGTACGCTCAAGGAGATGTCCAGACGCTTATGAATGGAAGCATAATTCAGATTGGTGGAGTGGGAATACGTTTCGTGCTGCCTGATGTGGCCCCTGGTGAAACTGGTGCTGAAACAGGTCTGGGATCGGATCCGTTGTCTGGTGGAAAGATGAGCTTCGATATCGGAGAAAGCATTGAGGATGAGAGTGACGACTTTGCCGGTGATGAAGAGCGCGGTCGTACGAGGTATATCAAAGATGAAGAGGAGGAGGGGGAGGAAGAGGAGGATGAGGAAGAGGAAGAGGAGGAGGAGGAGGAGACCGAGGCAGTGAAGATAAGAGCCAAAGGGAAAAAGAAGGCTGAGCCTGAACCTTCACCAGCGGCGAAGCGCAAGGGTCCAGGTCGACCGCCGAAGAACGGCATAATTTCCAAAAGAGAGCAAGCATTGATGGCAAGACGGGCTCGGGAGGATGCCAAAGTCGTAGCAGAACGGGGTTCTGGGGCTCTACCCAATCGTGGTAAAGTAAAGGCTGGCAAAAACACAAAAGCCGTCAAGAAGGAAGAACCCTTATTGCAAGCAAACGGGAAAAGGAAATATACCAAACGCAAAAGAGCTGGAGGCCTTGATGACCCAAGGGGTGTCCGCGACAGTACTGAGCAAACAGACTCGGTCCCACCAGAGCATTCAATGGCCGCAGCGTTGCCACCAAAACCTGCGAAAGAGAAAAAACCACCTAAGCCTCCAAGGTCGCCGTCTCCTGTCTTTGACGAGGCCTCATTGACTCCAGAACAGCTCACAAAGCCAACACAGAACTACATCGTCCTCATCCACGAAGTGCTCTCGAACTCCGAGACCGGTGCCATGGCGCTACCTCAGATCTATCGAGCCATGCAAAGAAGATACCCGTATTTCAAGCTTCGTGCCACGACAGTGGGATGGCAAAGTAGTGTTCGGCACAATCTCTCCCAGAACGCTGCGTTCCGCAAAATCGAGCGTGATGGCAAAGGTTGGATGTGGGGCTTGGTCCCCGGCGTTTCCATTGAGAGAGAGAAGAAAAGGAGGGTGACGCCGCCTCCCGTGTCACAACAGCCTTACTATCCCCAAGGCCCGCCACCGATGCAGTATCCCTATCCGTATCCAGGCATGCCGCCTCCAAATGGGCGTCTGCCGCCAAATCCATACGATATGCCTCCAGGCCTGCATCCCGCCCACATGCCCCATGGATTGCCTCCTCGAGGGCCGTACGGCGTTCCATTACCCCTGGTAAACGCGCAGATTGAGTCGACGTACCAATCACCCTATCAATCCACTCCGCCACCTCAACAGTCTTCAGCGCCAGCTCCTCCACCGCAACAGAGCTCCAATGCCAACGGCGCCAACGGTCACTACGCCACCCCCACGTCGCAGGTCCAAGGATCTGACAGCAACCATCAGACGCTTGGACCGGCCCCGAGTCCTTCGGCCGCTCACAACGAATCGAAAACCGAAGCCTCGACTGGCTCGTCGGGCGGGACCACCAGCAACCTACATGAGCATGCGGGGACCCAAAGTCGAGCTTCCGATGCCGTTCCGTCACCTTCGAACCCGAGCCCTGCGCCTACTGCTGATGTAGACGCCGCTTCGTCACTTCCAGCCGCGGCTCCAAAGGCCGCCGAGATCGCCGCGAAGAGTGCTCTGGCGAAAGGCGACGCTTATAGACGGAACAGTACAGTCGAGACCGCAGCGGCTGAAGACAAGGGCAGCGGGAAACGGCCGTTCGAGAACGGAGACAGCGACGGAGTCACTGAGCGCGGTCAGCCAGAGACGAAGAGGCTGGCTATTGAAGCGTAGCCCATTGGCTCCGGAATGAAACGATCTCCTCTCCCTTTTTGGGGGTTCTTGCTCGGGACTCTTCTGCACGGAATTGAATGAGGCCATCTTCTTAGTGGCGGGGCATCAATTACGTGCATACGCATGGCATGACATGGCATGACTTGGCGGATACCCCCCCTGGAACATAGAATATATCTAATAATAATTCATGCACATATGGATCTCTACCTTAGATAGCATGGTCTAAAAACCCAACCACTAGCTAGGTACCTTGTAATCGGGGAAAAGGAAAAAATCCCAAATACAACTCATTCCTACTGCCTCGTCCCATGTTGCCGAGGACTTTGGCCCAAGAAACGCCTCTTGCACTCCCCCCCCCCCCAAAACAACCCAAACTCCAATCCCTAGCACGCCGCAATTATGCAAATCAATGTATCCCCCGGTAGGCTCACGCGGCATTCAGGAGCGATATTTGGATTGTAGACTTGCCCGTCCGAGGCGCTTCCAAAAGGCCATAGGGGTTGAGAATGCAACGGTCCATGAGAGCAAAGAGAGGGCATTTTTTTTCTTCCAGGACGAAGCCAAAGAGAAATTATTGTAAGGCGTGTGCAACTACAACAATCGGACGAACATTTGGTTCCCCCCGTTTTTGTCCTCCTGGGTTTGCCTCTCACATGGCCATTTCAGCCTGCAGCTTCCGCAACTCCTCCTCCTCGTCCTCTTCTTCCACCGGCGCTTTCGATTTGCCTTTGACTGCATCCGAACCACCTCGTCAGCAAGATACGTTTTCCGCAATTTGGCCATGGACGATGCATGTGATCGCTTACGTTCTCCATTCGCCGCTTTGGGCAACCGGTTCAGACTATCCGCCACGGGCATGGTGCCCGTCTTGAGCATCTTCTCGTCCAGATTCTCTTGCTCCAGCGCCGCGAGGTCTGCTTCCAACTCGTCTTCGTCGATGGGTTCCGTGATGGGCATGGAAGTGATGGCGTTGCCGATTTCTTGGGTGAGTTCGTGTTGTTCGCGCAGTTGTTCCCTACGGACGACCGTGATCAGTACTGCCCCAATTCACCCCCCACCCCCGCATAGATATTTGAAAAGGCAAGACCCACATTGTAGTATCCACATCCTCCATGGTCATCTTGCCGTGGATTTGCCTCATAGCCGTGCCGGCATTTTTCATGGCGGCGAGGGTCTCTTGATTGATGTTTGCGGATTCGATGGAGTAGATTTGCTGCTCGAGCATGGAGATTTGGCCGTTGGTCTGTTCGAGGGAGTGCTCGTGTTGCTTCTTGCGTTTGAGGGCGTTGCGAGCAGCTAAGGCAGAAAAACTATTAGCATGTTTCGGTTAAACCTTTCTACCTCTTGATTGTGGTATAGCTTTTCTACCGCGCCCAGTAGATATGCCACTCTGAGACATAGGGCCTGCCCACCGATCTTATTCGTAGTGACATTCTCCCTCGCTATCTCATCCTGCTTCGCCATCTGATTCTCTAAATGTCTCTCTCTCTTTTGCAGCATATCGAGCTGCTGCCGCAGAGCAAGTATAGCTTTCTTGGGTGCATCTTTCCTCTGCTGCCCGCCATTACCGCCGAACCAGGCGCCCCACATGTTGATAGCTGTTATCGTTCGCTCGATCTCAAGGGCACAAAGAAATTCAACCCCTCAGCTACCAACACCCAGTGCGTCAAAGTCCTGGCGGAGGGCAGGTGACGTAGAGAAGGTGCTGAGGCTCGATGATGAGACTTATCTGATGATCCGTAGATTCGAGACAGGAGGGCGACGATTTCTTTAGGGGATACGAGAGCCTAAGTCGATAGAAGGGGCTTTAGAGACGCGGGCGTGGTGGTCGAGATCTAGGGAAATATTCTTTGCTGCCTTGTGTAGTTGAGTGGTATGGGAAGTCAAAGTTCTCTCGCAGCTTGCCTATGACATCGGCGCTAATCCATTTGTGGGACGTCACGTGCAGCGTCCATAAGCGCGAGGCGACACCTTTGGATACGCGACCCAGAGGTACGGACCATGGCCTGAAGCTCAACAGCATGGGCTATATAAAGCCCACATCGATCTACTGGGTCATCGAACATCTAATGGAGCCATGAGCAACGGTCCCCTTCCCACCCGCCTTGTCTTCCTCTCCGACCTCCCTACTCAAGCTCATGGTACTAAAGTTCGCTTCCTGGGATGTGTAACGCGATACGCGGTCTCCACCGGTGTTGTAGAGCTACAGCATGCCTACCCTCCCCCACCGCATACACCCATTATCGCTTTGGTTGATGTCAATGTGATCTTGGAAAGCTTGAAAAGAGAAGACACGCAAGTGGGGGCTTGGGTTAATGTTATGGGCTACGTCGAAGAGGTACTGAAGGATGGGAAAAGAGCGCAAGCGCAAGAGCAGGGGAAGGCGGCATTCACGAAGATAAAGGGAGGCGAAGGGCCAAGAGTGGTCAGAGTGAGGGTACGGGCGATTATGCTGTGGAGCGCTGGGGGAGTGAAGGTCGGGGAGTATGAGGGGATTTTGGAGAAGAGATTGAAGCTGGAGAAGGGACATCGAGAGGTTGGTATTTAAGGAGCCAAGCAATATATGTGATTAGAAGTCCTGAGGTGGCTCTTCGGGAGGCCGGTGTTTTGGATGAATTGTGAAGTCAGGACCGAGTGCCTCCACTGATCTATTGGGACGGCTGCTTCCCCCTCAAAGCCTATCGATGTTAAGGTTTCTCTTGAGATCTAAGTATGCATTCGACAGAGCTTGGGGCATTGCAACAACAGAACACAGATCATTCGTGATGCATTACAGATAGTACTCTGCGTACCCTCAAATGGGTTTGGAGTCAATATACAACTGAAAGACCATCCTTTTCTTTCGTTAATCACTAATGCCTTCGAGAGCAATCTCGCTGTCCACCGAACCAGATATCTCGAGGAGTCCATGCCATGGCTCCTTGAAGTAGTTGTCAAATAACATACATCTATACAAACGCCATGGTGCCAGAGAATGGTAGTCGTAAGTCTTGATATTCACCTATCACCGGCTGCACCTCATGTACAGTCGACAAATCAGTCATTGACATAGAAAAGCCTTGTGGTTGGCTTTAAGCGTCTCAAGCATCATTTTCTTAGCTGCCACGGATCTCATTGTCCAACTTGTCCTCTAGCCCACGACTCGATGTTGAAACACTACCTTCTCTGTCCAGCCATTACCTGCTGCCCATTTGGCATGCCCATGCCGTAAGGATGTGCGTGAGCATTGAAATCCTGCTGTTGTTGGAAGTAGCCACCAAGGCCCTGGCTTTGGGATATCGGACAATCTTTATGTTGCAAAAGTAGAGTTTTGAGTGTCATAATCTCCTCACGTAGGGTGGACACCTGCGCGGAAAGCGAGTCATTCTCGCTGCTGAAGATCTCAACTTTGGCTTGCAGATTGGCAAGCCATTGCTTCTTGCGCTGTCTGCACTTTAATGCTGCCACCCTATGATAATTGTTAGATTGTTGGAACCGCGGAACAATACAGCACAACGTACCTATTTCTTTCGAGAAAGTTTTTCCGCTTTTCTTCATCAGTCATCTTCTTTCCATCCGGGTGGTATTGCTCTTCTTTGATGTTCGGTTGCTCTTCTTCCGAATCCATCCCATCAATATCCATCATTGTGGTGTTGTTATTAGTCTTCTTCTGTTTCTTGGCAGACGGCTGCTTTGGTGGAGTATCATCTGCTTTTCGTCTCCCGTTGCTGGGTGGGGCATTTGCACCACCGCCGGCGCGTTTGCCCCGATTTCTCGTAGTAGGTTTGGTTTGGTCGCCGCTGTCAGAGACATCCGCACTCATCTCACTCTGGCCTCCTATTGAGCCATTGCCATTACGTGCTGCCTTGGACATGTTTGGTGACGTTTCGTGGGATCGATTGCTTGCTATGTTGTTGTTTGTGCTGGGAACCGCATACTGATGGTTAGCTTGCGCGCCGTTGCCAGCTTGAGCGAGTAAGAATAAGCCGTTGGCGGCGTCATTGTCATGCTGGCCGAAGGTGGGCTGTTGGGGCTGTTGCTGTAGTGATGGATCCATAGGTGCGACAGGTGCGCGCTGGTCTTCTGCTTGTGTGTTTGCGCCGTTCATATGGTTGCCTTTTCGCGCAGCAGCAGCACTCATAGCCGTTCGGTGGAAATCGAGGGTATTTGGGGTCGCACCACCATTGGCGAGCTGCTGGAATAAAGCTTGTGAGTTCGGACTGGGTGCAGGGAACATGGACCCTCCGCCGCCAGGTGTAAGGCCGGTACGAAGTGAGGATTCGTTAGGCGTCACGCCCGAAGGAAAACTTCCTCTTAACGACGGGTCAAAATAATCATTTGGCGCTGCGCCAACCGGTCCGCCGAGCATAGCAGGACTCAACGGTCCCGATCTTAACGAGCCTGGCCAGTTATATCCACCTGCAGACGGACCGTCTCCTCCCAGCGGCGCTGGTGATGTTAATGCAGCAACAGGTGGCAACAATGACTTGTTGGCGGGAAGGTCTGAGGATGGATTGCCAAACGACTGTTCAAAGGGATTGGGTTCACGAGAGAAGTGACTGTTGGTATGGCCTCCTGAAAAATAATCGACGCCTTCCTCTGGGTTCTGCGGTGCTGGTGCTGGTGCAGGTCGGGGTGGTGGAGCCAGTGGTTGTGCCGTCTCAGCATTGGATGTGGACTTGACGTCTTTGTTTTCGGTCTGATCAGGAGGCTCTTTAACGGTTGGAGGAGGATCTGATGGAAGGTGAGCGAGATTTGGCGACGATAGGGGTAGACGACGAGGGTGCATTGATGGAGATTAGGTGGACATACCCGATCGCGGCGGCGTAATCTTGACCGACGAATGTGGATTTGAATCTGTATGTGACGTATCTGTGCATGATAGATATTAGTCATGTGATGTCCATGATGCTTGGGATATTTCGGACTCGATGATGGATCTTTATGATGATGGACAATGAACGGGGTATGTATTGGTTGAGCAAGCGCGTGGTACGAGCAGGGCAGGGCAGGCTGTGGAGAGGGAGGGAGTGATGGGCAAAGGCAAAGGAATGGCAATGGTGTATGTGTTTTGTTTTGTTATATTTTGTTTTGTATTGCGACGAACCTTCGAGTTTGATGACGCCCTTGTTGCTATCCATGGGCGAATGAGTGTTTGTGGCGGGGCGTGGCATATGTTTTTGGGAGTTCCTTTGAGCGACGGCCACTGACATGTTCTGGCGTTTGGCGATGATGACGAAACCGCGAAGAAAGTGCTTTGCCAATGCTTGTCAACCTAATGCTTTGCCAAGGCCAAGAAGACCCTTGTTCTTCCGGGCTGAAGGGGCGAAGGGAAGGGGAGCCCGGGGATTGCAAATTGCAGTTAAAAGGAGGACGGATCTGCAGAGTAATAATGGACTTATTGATTATTCAGAGAAATAATCGTGAGAGTTTATAGATAAATAGGTAGATCAATCAATAATTGATAACTTGATATATAAATAAAATCAAATACATAGGGCCTTTATGCATTTAAATGGTTTGAGGGTAGGGTATTATTATTATTGTGTATTGCTTTGACTGCGTGTTGAGTGAGTGAGTGAGTGCTTTGCTTGACAGATTCTCATGGGTTCGCAAGATGACGTTGCACTTTGCATGAAGCAAAATGACGAAGATTTCAAATTGAAAATGCGAAAGAAGGGAAAAAATTTCACGGGGGGGCACCATTATTCTAACTAATCTTCAATGCTAAAATCCTACCCTATCTCATTCCGGGACTAGCTCTCTTCATCGTACATCTCAGGCTTTCAGCTCCGAGGCTTTCTCCTATGCACGTGATATAGGTGGGGGGGATACCCAATCACATTTCTTTGCTTCATCCACTACACACTCGTCTCCAATGTCCGTGTACTGTGCTCTACTCGCATTATTCCCTTATTCCCTTCATCCTTCCCTCCATCAACATCAATCTATGGATGATCAATTCACAATTTTGATACGAGGTAACAAATATAAAGTAGTATTCATCATTACAAGGTTCTAGGTATGACTGATTACTTGAGAAGATAACACTTACTCATTCTCCCCCCACTTCCCATCTTTTCCCCAACTGCCCCCTCTCTCTTTTCTCTCTCTCAAGAGTAGCCTAGTTTCGGCGGTTCAAGGCTGTCGGGGCCTGAGATCAAGGCTTCTCTCCTTCAATATCCCGGCCATAGACATGCCTGGATTCTCCTGCAGTAATCTCAAACGCATCCGACGGAAGTCCTCCAGGAACTGGCTTAGCTCCGCCCTCACAGCCCTGATGCCAGATGGGCGGAAAGGGCGTGTCGCCTTTTGTATCAAAGTTTGAAGGTTGTTTCGCAACATTATTTCAATGTCGCCCTCTTCGTCTCCGAGGAACGTCCCGGCGTCGTTCATGGTCTTTCCTGATTCTGTCAGTTCAAGAACCATCTCGAGCACCCTGTCTTCCTCTTCTGGCGCCTCGCTGAAAATGCTCGAATTCGAATCACTTCTGCCGTTTCTGCGTGCCTTGAGGGCTTGCTGGACTATTTCTCTCAACGTGTTTTCTTGTATGCGAAGCTGTATCGTCGTCAACTGATAGCGTTGAGGGTTTTCAACTTCCTCGTTGCACTTGGCACAACGGGCATCACGCTCCAAGTCTAGATCCACTGTGTCAACATCATCGCAGAGAGACTCTTCGTCGTCAGTGTCTTCGAAGTCAGTGGCGTAAAGTGCTTCATGAGTTCTCAGTACTGTGAGAGCAATATAATTGCCATTGTCGTTTTCACAAAGCGTGTCTTGGTTGTTATCGTCGACGGAGTCAGCAGTGCCAAGGCCCCTGTCTCTGGGGCGATCCGCTTCGTCACCAATTCGAATTCGGCTCTGGAGGTACCTCTCCTCTTCATGCTCAACATAGCTGGATGTGTGGTTCTCAGTGTAGCCCGTCTCAGCCTCTTCGGCTTTTGTGGCTTCCGAAATTGTATCTGCGTCTGTATTTCCAATGCCAGGAGCTGCATGTACGCTCATACATGCATCTGAGCTAGGTCTTTTGCGTCGAAGAGTTCTTATAGTGGCACTTTTTGGGGTTGGAGGAGGAACGCTGGGGACGACCACCTGGACCTTGTGAGCTGGTCCCGCACGGTACGCAATATTTGCTGCCCGATGCGCCACAAGGACTTGGTTGAGGTACGGTAGATCAACGTCACTTCTAATCATGACCAGGCCGGATTTGAACCCTGAAAGCATGTCGAAGACGAAAGATTTGATATGAATGGTGGTGGGCTTTGGTCTGATGGAAATGCGTTGTGTGTCTT
The DNA here is from genome assembly GCA_003184365.1 of Evernia prunastri. Classification (NCBI taxonomy): domain Eukaryota; kingdom Fungi; phylum Ascomycota; class Lecanoromycetes; order Lecanorales; family Parmeliaceae; genus Evernia; species Evernia prunastri. Next base: position 122,423 of record NKYR01000064.1, read on the forward strand.
CTTGCTCAAGTCCTATTTATCTTGGAGTTGTCTCCATACCTGTAGAATGACCCCTGTCTCTCATTGTCACCTGGACTGGGATCTCAGATCGTCCTTGTGCTGTTGGTTTGTGGTTTCCTCTCTCCGGTATGCAGATAATGACATTGTGTCTCGAACAAAGACGCCATCAGTGTCCTCCAAACAAAGGCTTTCAAGTAAAACAACCAACGAAAAGTAATACGCGAGTGCCTAGCAAGTGGCATGAACATTGCGTTAGAAGGAGTAGCTCCTTCGCGGCTATTTAGGTTTGTGGTGGACTTGATGTCAAAGTTGATCATTGAGAAGACACAGCTGGGTCAGTGGTTTGTGAATTACTAATATACTAGTAGTATTGCTTAAGCCCATAAATTGCCTGAGTGGATAGATACAAGTACCGCTATGAGCTTCAGATGTCAACACGTCGCATTCTGTCTCACCAGCAAACTTTATTCCCATGGCGTTTCTTCTTCGTACACCTCCCACCTGGAAACTCAGGAGTCAGCAATGCGTTATTCGAGATAAAGTGATTGGGTTTTGGGAATGGGGCATTGCTCCAAAATGTGCACTTACGAATGTCTCGTTGGGTGATTATTCGGGTTCCACTAGACAACAATTTCGGAGTCAGTCTTGCTTACTTGAGGGGACATGGCGAGCCTTCTTTAAACATGTCTAGAGAGTGAGAGCTCCCAAGACATACATCAAGGCTCAACTTTTGGTTCAAACGAAAAGAGGAAATACGTACTTTGGACCGCAAGTTGCTCCGCCTCGTCGCCGTGCAACCTTTGCTGCATTTCTGCTGGAACCTCCTGTTTAACGACGTGCAATTATCGCAGTCGTGCGGCATTTGCCCAGGAGGCACCTGTGGATATTTGGGCCCATGGCGGAAGGATCCGCCGCCGTCGAAACGGCTGTTGCTCGGACGGGAAGGGACGCAGCCCATGTTGAAAGATCTGCTGTGGGGAACGTGTGCTTTGGTGTTTTCGTTTCACCAATTTGGGGTGCTCAGAAGGTAGAGATGGGGAAAAAGCCCGGAGGGAAGATAGAGAGAGAGATGAGGGAGAGGGTAAGAGAACAAAGCATAGAGCTTCTGACCTAGCTGAATGAATCCACGTCCTTCCATACTTGCGGCAGAAATGCCTTTGTCCCGAAGTCCTTTGGAGACGGTGTTAGCTTTGTCTAGGATCTCCCTGTCTCATAATCGGTAACGATCGGTGCACAAAGGAGGCCTCCAAGTCTTTTGTTCTTCGTAACAAAGTTGCTGGTGCGTCGCGAAATTGCGGTGCTAGGAGCCAGATTGGGACACACGACCCCCTCACATCGCCAGAAGCTTCCCAAAACTACCAGACTCGAAAAGTGAAAAAGAATCCAGCTTTGAGAACACACAACCTACATACTTACCGACCCACCACCATGCTCATCTCCTCGTCCCACTTCTCCACCAACCCCCAATCCCTCCTCACGAACTACTCCTCCGTCCCCATACTCCTAAACCCCAACCCTACACAGGTCCATCCGGTGCAGCCGACCCCTTCCAGGCCCCCCTCAAACGCGACGTTCTCATCAACGCGCAATACAGCTTCAACAACGCCCTGTCGACGCGCTCCCGCAACCTCAACCGCACCCCGCTCCTCAGCCAACAGCTCGACGTGAGCAACGTCGGTTTTCAGCAAGGCGTATTACGGCTTCGATCGTGGCGAAGGGCGGCGATGCGGCGTTTGGAGTGCGTGGTACTGGTGGGGCGTGCGAACACGACGGAGAGGCGGGTGGGGTGTCGTACGTAGGATGGATGCGTATCCGTCTGTAGGGTGTTTTGGTTGTGGAGGCCTGGGGTCGATCCGGAGAATCCGTAGATGGTGTTTGGAGGCGGTGGGTTCTGTGCGCGTGCTTTTCCGGCGGGCTGTGACTTAGCATGTGTGAGTGTGAGAGAGCAAGGGTCTATCAAAGCGGTGATGGGTGAGATCTACGGTGTGTTTCAGGGGGTCTCGGAGAGACAAAGCGAGTCAGGTGACGAGTGTAGTGGCAGGCGGATCTGTCCCACCCTTAGGGTGTACGGCCCTTTGTCAACCAATTTAGCATCAATCTGTTCATTGATGAGTGAATGCGACATTCTTTGTCCGAAGCGTCAATGCTCTTGAAGCGAGATTAGCTTTCTCAATTCAAGCACAATGAACGCTTTATATAGCACTCCGCCTTCCTTGATATAAATCCTTACTAGACCAAGAGCTACTTATCAAGTCGCTCTCCTCGATTCCTCTTCTCGTTAGCATTACCGTCATTATACAACCCTTTCCTATCCTCCAAATTCGCCTAAAGATTATTGCCTTCCACTCAGAAGACTACTCACCCCGTCCACCATGACCATGACAACCCAAAACCGAGCCGCCCTTATCCTATCGAGCCTCAAGAAGACCATCATTGAAGTGTCCCAAAGTTACCGCCACCGAGGATCTGGCTACTACGATTCGCCTCCTGTCGAGGACAAAACACCTTTGGTTCAAGACCTGGAAGAGATGATTGTCTCGCCACTGACGACGAAGGATGAAAAGGCTGTGCTGATAGATACCTTGATGGTGGTTAGAGTTTTGCAGATGTTGAAGGAGGAGGAATTGGCTGATAGGTTGAAGGGGGTTTTTGAAAGGGGCGACAAGGAAAATAAACGGAGGAGGTAGTTGGATTGGAGCACCTTCTGTCTGGTGTTCTCGATTGAGCCCTTTTGTCTTAAAAAAATGGAAAATGATTTGGTCCTTTTCTCTAGATTGGGAACAACAGATCTGTATTGAATGCAGTGTGTCACGTTACCGGAGGTCTGGCTGTTGTCCATTGGTGTGTCGCTCCGAACCCACTTGTAGCTGACTGGCTTTGGTTCACCGGTATGAATTGTAAGACACAAACATCAATCAAGTCGACAACAACTGACCATGAAGCTCGGTCTCAATGCATAAAAGGGGAAAAGACTGCTTTCACGTTGCATAGACCAGCAAACACAATTCAGCAGGCATCAACCCAGACCAAGATCGCTAAATAGCTCTCCAAAGCTACGATACCACCACAGCTCCCTGAGTGAACGACTTACAATCCAGCAATATCAAATAAGGAGCATGGAAACTCTCACGCAGAAGTCTCACAGAAGAGGAAATGCTCATTGCGCTATCGCGATGTTGAAAGTGGCCATTATCAAAGCTTGCCATGAAAAAATGTGGAGGGGGGGCACTTTCTCAGGGATCAAATATCCCTCTTCAGACGTGGACATCGATCTAGAGCGCCTTGAGGAGTCCGTGCGGAGCACACCAGCTGAAAAGGCGATTTACCAGGACACACGTCGGAGGGTTGCCCAAGTGCGTGCATATCTGGAGGGTCGTCCAACAGACTTGTCTAGCGTTGATGATCTGGGCTGGGTACAGACGTTGAAGAATGTGTTCGAGAGCCAAACCGGACAAGGCAAAGAAGCGGGAAAGGCGTCGACTGCGCAGAAGGGTGAGCCTAGCGCGAAGCCGGCATTGATGGAAAAGGTTGATGATGATGGCTTCATCAGGCAGAAGGTATACGGTGGCTCGGGTGGCTTGCGGAAGGATTGACGGTAGAAAGAGGGTCAACAACGGCATGGAGGAGCTGGATGGGCAGAAGCTTCTATGCAACAGATAGGCACATTCCTACATCTCAGCGGACTATGTAATCAGTTGTCTGAATCTCATGGAGAAGACTCGACTAAGATTTTTCTCATACAACTGATCGTTAACATTGACAAAGTTTCTCATATGCATTTCCCCCAGCGACAGTAATATCATTCTATCGTCATAGAACAAGATCCGTGCTCATCCAATCGAGACGGCCAAGAATTCACCCGCACTACGCGCTTAACCCGCCACTACTTTACTTTACCGTACCAGTGGGCTTGAGTCTGCACTCTGCAGTCTCCTACTTAAAGTAAGTACAAGAGTTTTTCTCCGTGTGGACAGACATCGGGGAATTTTCACTTGGGCTTTGATATCCATAACCATCACATAAAGCTAATTAGCTTACTCTATCTAGTTGTATTGTCGCAGGGGACGATTCACGAATTTTAGAAAGAGTATAAACCATAGAAAAAGGCCGAGGGCTATATTCTCCCCAAACTTTCAAGAAGCCCCTTCCCTCCTACCGTCTCCGTTGAGCAAAGCTCAGCACCGAGCCCATCGTGCTCGTTGTGTCTCTGCACGGACGTAAGCACCAATGTATCTAATTCTTATGGGTTTCAGCAGAACACACTACCATTGGCAAGCTTCGGCGCTTGATGCTGTTTCAACACTCCGAGTCCACAGCTATAGGATCCCTTAGACGCACTCTGGGGTTGGGAGTAGAGACTTGCCGAACCTGTTGGGACTTCGCGCGTCAACATGTTCGCGAGTTTTCTAATTCTTACAGATCACGCGCTTGAGCCGCGCTGCCTGTAAGGCGGCTACACAAAACAATAGGTGGGGAAAGCCAGTATATAATGCAAAGCTACCTTCTACTTGTACTTGTTCCCAATCATCCTGCTAACAGTGATACCCATCTCTCGTAATTCACCTCAAGATGTATCGATATGTTGCCTTCTCACTTGCAATGACAGCTACTGCCATGGCGCAGATGCCAACGAATCTCACGTTTCACGAGCTAACCACGCAGTATTTACCTTTCATCGCCATCAACACGGCCTACATTTTCAACGATACAAGAGCCTCCCAGCAATTGGCTAATGCTGTAGACAACCCTGTGACAATTTTCTTGTCCCTTGACACCCCTTTCCAGCAATTCGAAGCTACACCACCACTAAGCGCTGCAGCCGGTCAGATCGAAACCGCCAGTGTAACAAGTGCAGCATTCAACAGCGATCTTCTCCAGTATCTCCAACTGGATGGCCTCCATCATTCTTCTTCTTTCAACGGGACCTCTTTCAAGAGAACACGCTTCAACGACACGAAGTACGAGCAATTGACCGGAGGACAGAATCTTGAGGTGTTTCGCAACGAGACGGCGTTCTATGTTGGAACGGGCATTGGCTTTAAGTCTAATGTCCTTATACCGGCATGTAGCAAGCGATCGCAGCGAGGCCGCGGCGCTGACAAGACATAGGATCTCGAGTTCGCTGGCGGTATCATTCATATCGTAGATCACCCAATGGCGCCGCCATACTCTCTCGGAAACACTAGCGTTGTCCTAGGGATCAATTCTGTCGCAGATATCATTCAAGCGGTCGAGAAGGGCCCAAACCCTAGCTTCCCCAACATTCAAACCGCCAGCGATGTCACAGTCTTTGCACCCCAGAGCTCAGCCCTCAACAGCACGTTGACTACATCGCCCCAAACCGCCGCTAATTTTGTTGTTTCTGGATCGGCGCTGTACTCTACTGGCTTAACTGCTGGCAGAAGGATTATCACCCATGGTAACACGGAGCTCTTCGTCACCACCAACGCCAGTGGGGCAATATTTGTCAACGGATCCCGTATCATTAAACCTGACATACTTACTGCAAACGGTGTTGTGCACGTCATTGAAAGGTAAGTATCCTTTCCATGCGAAAGACTTCGAGAAGCCTAGTCGCTGATTTGATATGTTGCGTAGTCCATTTAGCTCAATTCCTGTGTCGCCAAAATAGGACTGGAGCGCACTACCTACATGGCCTGTGCTTAGTGCAACGAGCCAATGCGCAAAAGCGTAGCGATTAGTGGACCAATCAGATCATGCGAACGAGAACTCGACAAGTATTGCAAATTTTGGCAGTGTAAATACAGTGGAAGTAACGATTGCTTATGAAGCAATAGCGTGCGAGAATTTCGGGTTCTTGAGCCAATAGTTCTTGTTCGGGAAAGTAAGCACCCCAGTGTATTAGTCCTTTCAATACATAACAATACTACCTAGCCTTACCTACCTAAATCTCTGCTTATTTCCAGCGAGATCTTTTTCCAAATCCCCTTTTCCAAATCCGCATCAACCTCATCTGGGCCAGTACTAGCTCCCTTCCAACCTCGCTGTGCAGCTTCTCTGATCCTTTTTTCTTGATAAGTTTCATCAACTTGAGCAATAGGGTGGGAAGTCCACGTCTCATTTGCAAAAGCACTCAACCTTTGCTCAGCGCTCGATCTGTTCGAATCCTTTTTCTGGACTGAATGCATCTGGTATGACCCTGCGGCTTTTGATCGTCGTCCGGACAAGTAGCTGGATCCCGACTTCAGAGAAGTGAAGAGGAGGAACATGAGTGATCGCAGACAGGGTAGACATGCGGCAACGATGCCTAAGCATACTTCGGCTTGGGACCAGACCGCGGCGCCAACATCGGAGTACGTAAGGTCATCGACCCCAACATTGATCAGTTTAGGAAGCCTAATCAAATTCACCACAGCGATGCTATTACCTGTTAGCCAAGGCTTCTCTATGCAAGGAAATTACTGAACGCACAAGGAGCCCAGAAGGAACATGCCGCTGACAGCAATCTTCTCCGGTCTTGTTATATGGAGATTCCAGATCATAGGCAGCGGGAGTGCGACAACATAGATATCCAAGACCAGGAAAAGAATATCTTGGACGATCCACATGACGTGTACATTGATGCAGTGCCCTCCTGCAATGCCTTTGTTCCAGGTGTATGCAATCGGCGAGCATTGAAATGCCGTGGGAAGGACCTGCGATACACAGACTCCAATGGATAAAAAGGCGCACACCAGCAGCGCAATCTTGAATCGGACATCGCGGAGGGTGAAAATGCGAACATAAAATAATAGGATCGAGAGCTGGATGATGCAGATAGCGATGGGAAAAAGGATCACGTTCGCGTAGAGGGCCTGGGAAGATTGATTGTCAGCTCGCATTAGCACATTTCGTTGCAGCCGAGACGGATCAAACCTTCTCGAGAACAATGGCTTCGTTCGGCGTGACAGTGATCAGGTGCCTTCCCAGCCCATTCTGACCGCCTGGCCTTGGGTCAGACTCCTACGCTCAAGCCCTCCCCAGGAAGACTTACATATGACATTCGTCACGAACTCCCCCCAAGCAATGAGCTAGAGACTGATCAGCCACCCAATCCGTTTTCGGCATGGGAGGCTGGAAACAAACCAAAGCGACTACGATAGTCCAATCGTCCACCTCCAACCCAGCTTTGGTGCGTACTCTGGTAATGAAGCGCGCAACTACTAGTAGGGTTGCCAGAGCTGAAAGTGCGGCAGTCGAACCGATGAGCTGGCCCGTCTTGCTTTGGTGGGCATGCGCAAGCTGGTATGCTGCTTCTGCTGGACTGATTGACATCTTGATGTTGGGATTTCAAGAAATGGGAAGGAAAGCAGAACAGATACTGAAGGGGCGAGCCAGGGCCGTTGATATATCAAACATGTTGCTGGACACGGCAAGAGACTGGCTAAGAAAGGGCCTTGCCACAGGAAGTCCGTCTTACAACATTGTCAATCGTCACCCATACATACTCAGAATAAACCTTCAGACAAGGCCAGCGTGCTTTCGTGCTACAACCCCACACTTCGCCGGATCTCTAACACCGGGTCTTCCCCTAGGTACTTAGATGGTGCAGATAGTTTGGCGTTAAGAGAATTAGGCGACCCGTTTTAGATCCGCCTGATGTGTTTCTCGAAAATGCTCTGGTCGCTTAACAGCGATGCTGATCATTACCTCCGCTGGGGGCAGCCACAACTTCTGCGCCGCAATTGTTTTCGCAGAGTCCTGGGTCATGACGACTGGCCAGAAGTGAATGTTGCGACTAACATGCAGACCTGGAACACCCAACGGCCCACGTGCGCGTAAATAGCCCTGCATTGTTTCAGACATCGACAGCCGACCAATCATTTCCAACTCGGAATGGCCTCACGCGATGACTGAGACTAGCAGCATCTGCAGGGCTGTAAGGAGCCCAGTCCAGTGTTGATCTCCAGAGTTCGACTTGAAAAAGACCGTCAAAACCAGCTTCCGCGCCTATGAGAGGCAAAAATGACGGGAAAGACTTTCAAGGTTTACGACGGTCACATATTGGCCGAGTGATGCTATCCGGCACTGACGATAATCCAGATAGAGCAGAGACGATGCCTGATGCTAAGAAAGCTTCCTAAGGCTTGCAAGTAAGACAAGGACGGAAAACATCCTTTCCCAGGCGGAAGACCTGCTATCGACAAGGCTGTTCTATCACTATTTGTCGAAGAATGAACCTGGTCTTAGTCCGTGAAGTCTCCGTTCCCGTTCGCAGATTTCCACATGTTGATCTGTTGATCTCAGAATGTCTGCGGGGGGACCGGTTCCGCCGAACACATATACTTGGCCATCTTGATCATGCAAAACGAATACGTTATTAATAGGGCACTGTCGGAGACTCTGTGAAGCTTGAATGGGAAAGAGGCTCCAGAACCTTTAGGCCAACGAAAGTGCCAATTGATTTACGCGCTAGTGAGGAAAGCTGTCCACAGTATATTGATCTTTCCCCACACTGAAGCTCGACTGCGGGGCAGGCTCCGACTTCAGTTACAGATAAGAAGCTCTCGGGGCTAGGGAAGTATGGGGATCACCGCAGAACGCTCTACTCAAAGGCTCGTTAATCTCTGCTGTCGCTGTCATGGCTCAAAAACGTAAGATTGGTCCGTCAATGGGTATTCAGTCCACTTATAAAGACAGAGGCACTCTGCTGTATCTCGGTTGACATTGACGCTGTCGCCGGATGGCTGGGTTCATATGGCGGAGAAGACTCTACGAGCGATATATCGAGAGGTCTGCACGTCCCTGATGCGGATGGGCGAACCTAAAAAGCTGACTGGTTGCAAGGTCTCTTCGCCGGTACGGTTGGAGTTCGCCGTCTCCTCAAGTTGTTTGCAAAATACGACATCACGACCACTTGGTTTATCCCTGGACACTCGCTGGAGACTTTCCCCGAAGAGTGTGCTATGATAAGAGATGCAGGGCATGAGATGTATAGGAGCTATACCAGTTTAGCGGAGGATTGTGGTGGCTGAACAAACTCCGTCGCAGAGGCCTCCACGGCTACTCTCATGAGAATCCTGTGAAGATGAACCTTGAACAGCAACACGCTATCTTGGACAAGACCTACAAAGATCTCACCAAGTTCTGTGGGAAGCCACCACGAGGCAATGTAAGCAGGCTTGACTTCAATGTTCCCTCGCGAGGACCAAATTGGGAGCCTTGAGACCTGTCTTGGGAGAATTGACTCCTGGAGAATGTCTCACGGCTCAATTTATTCCTTCAAACACGCTGACTGTAATATGGCGAATCAGGTAGCACCTTGTACGTACATTTCCGAGGGGGTCTTTGCCAATTGATACTGAATCGAGTGAAATGACTTGTTTTGGGAGTAGATTAATTTTATCTCCTCCCGGGACATGCCTTGCAACCCAATCATTTCCCTCGAAGAAGCAATGCTGACCCCGAGATGCGCGTAGGGTGGGAAGCGAGCCAAGAGGGCGCGGAATTGATGCTCAAATACGGCGTAGAATACGGTCTGCCTCCCAATGGCCCGGAAGATCGGTTTTTTGTATTATGGCCTGAGGCAGCAATTGTCAATTACTGCCCCACGCTGTGATACTGAGATAGCATCTGCTTACATATAATATAAAAGATCATAGCTTCTCCCACCACGACTGCCTACCCTACTACCTCCGCACTGGCGACAAATGGACCCCTATCGACTACAGCAAACACCCGAACCACTGGATGAAGCCCCTGGAGAAAGGCCCTGACACTGGTCTCGTCGAGATCCCCGCGAATTGGTATCTTGACGACCTCCCGCCAATGATGTTTATCAAGAAGGCTCCCAACTCCCACGGGTGGGTGAACCCAAAGGACGTCGAGGACCTATGGAGAGATCATTTCGATTACTTCTACAGGGAGTATGATGACTTTTGCTTCCCAGTGACGATTCATCCAGACGTCAGCGGCCATCCACACGTGATTTTGATGCTGGAGAGATTGATCGAGTATATCAGCAGTAAGCCAGGGGTGAAGTGGGTCAAGATGGAAGACATCTGCGATGACTTCAAGAGGAAGAACAAGCCTCCGAAGGGGGCTATGTTACCTGCGGAGCATGGTGCAATTCTCAAAGATCCGAGTAAGAATCTGCTTATGCCGTCATTTTCTAACAGCGAGATTTGAATGCTAACAGTGTATTAGATATTCGACTTCAAAAGGCTTGATCTAACACCACTGGCTCTACAAGGACAAGTACTGACCACACCACCCAATCTACTCATCAGGTCATAGCACTCAGATAATGTACATATGTATGGACCAATGCCAGAAGCCACCGTGGACTACCACATCGCTACATTCGCCTTGCCAAGTGATATTATGTAATGACTCGTAAAATATTGCACAGGCGACACGACGTTCTGGGGCGTCGAAAGTTTGTGGTACGAATAATTTGAACCCAAGGCTTCGCTTCACTTTTTTCGTTTGTTCGTCACCTTTCATTTCACCTGCATGATTTGGCAGCAAACATGTTGCGAATTTTCATCATTGGGTAGGAGAAGTACACCACCACCAGTATCGTATTCCGACTACTCACTCCACCGCGATTTGAGATCAGGACTCGCATACACCCTGATCTCCTCCGTCTTCTCCACCGCCGCCCTTCTCCGGCGTTCCTCATCATGCGGTCTCCTCAGCCTCTCCTTTTTCGAATGAACGTCGTAATATTTCAAGGCCTCACGGTTCCGTTCCCGCTCCGCCGCATCACGCACCTGCTGCCCGTATGCGTCCGCCCTCTTCCGCCGCACATGTTCTCTGTAATGCGCGTTGAGTTGTGCCTTTTCATCGTTAGCGTCATAGTGCTTCAGTGCACGACGATGTCGTGCGCGCTCCGTTGCGGTGCGAACCTTTCGCCCGTGGGCTTCCTTGTCCTCCTCCTGATGCCAGTGGCGCCGATGCTGGCCTTGGTGTTGGTACGGTGCATAGCCTCTTTCCTTCTTGTTCCAGTCGTGGTAGGAGTTCGAGGGGTGGTTTTGTCCGCGGCGATGATGATGATGATTGTGGGGCCCGCTGACCTCGCGGGACGCTGCGCAGCCCATGGTGAAAGGATATATATTTACGTGCGTTTGGGACGTAAGCGTTTCTGTCGATATTTAGGGATGGTGATATGCAGGAAGGGAGGGGACCAGAAGAAATGGAGGAAGAGGTCTCGGTGGGTGTTATGTCACGGCTGTGTTGTATACAAAGGGATGCATCGAAGGCTTCGCCCCATAATGTCCATTGTTTATGAGTGTCGTGAATGAGTTCCAGCAAAGGACCTTTCTCTCGACAATTTCCTTACAGGATTCATAATGTCCATTGTTTATGGGTGTCGTGAATGGGCTCCCGCAACGGGGACCTTTGTCTCGTTAATTCCCTTGTAGGAATTTCCAATGAAAAGGGGTGAAAACAATGGCCTTCTCGCTGAGTCGACAAATGAAAGCATAGCGAGTATCGAGAACAAAGATTGTCCGAGGACATGGATCGTACGCTTTCCGTTGCCTTAGCCTATCGAAAACAACCTGTACACAAAACGAGAAGCTTTGACAAACGATGATTTGAGCATAATCGAGTTGTCTGCCTGCGCAACAGATCTCCCACTCTTATAGACTGCCTCTTTGGTGATCTCCTTAACTGCTAATTGATAAACCTCCCGCCTCAACTGCCTCAGCATCTCCAATATCCCCTCGCTCAAGACTCATCCCGCTTCCTCTTTCTTGTGAATAAAGACTTACGCTTGGAAGACCTATCCCACTTAAACTGCTTAAACTGACGCTTGGACTCTTCAAGTTCCTTGATCGTCTCAGATTCGCTTTCAGTCTCTTCATACTCGCCATGAGCACCTCCCTTGATATTATTCGTAAGCGCCTTGACCTTCTCCATCTCCTCCTTGAGAAACTCCCTCGACAGCGGAGGCCTCGCGCCGACCTTCTGGCTGTACCTCATGGCCAGCTCAAGGTACAATTCCTCCAACGAGCCTTCCTCGCTTTCAGAGGTGGTCTGCTGCACGAGGAGGTACTCGTCGCATTTATACATACTTGGAAAGGGGCAATCTTCGCCCCCCAATTTAATCAGACCTGGGTGCCTCAACACCGCGCTTTGGAACACTTTCCGATCGTCCGTGCGTAACGTCCGCACCTCGAGGTCTATGCGGCGCGCGCCGTAGATATGGTGGGCATATCCTGCCAGGGAGGAAAATCAATGGCAAGGGTCAGCCGTTTTGCAGGGTTGGCGGGAAAACTACGGACCTTCGATAGTCTCTACGAGCTTCTCGAGGTAGTCCGTGCTCGTGTTGGGTCTCATGTCGGGAAATTCCCGCTATCCGGATGGGATTCACATCGATCAGCATTCGCAACAAAGTGAGACGGCTTTTGTCGTCGGGTGCTGATGTACTGACCGAGTTGGGGTCTTGACCTGCCTCTCTGAGTGCCTGTTCGTATGTGAAACCGGGGCAAGGGCCGCCCGGCTTCTTACCACTCCATCCGTGGGTACATTTGGGCTCTTTGAAGAGGTGGGCCCACATGTTGTAGAGTCCGGATGGCTGCTTCGCCTATGTTCTGTTTGATAATGATGGATGCTCGACAGAATGGTTGTGTCGGAGAGAATGATGAAGTTTTGATGTTTTGAGCAAGTGCTGGGGAAAAGGTGAGGTTCCCCTGGTGATGTCAAGGCGGTGATGCGCTCCTTCTCAATTCAATATCATGGCAGCCAGCACCTGCCGATTTGCTCGCACTTAAATGAGAGTAGCTTAGATAAACAAAACGCATCCCTGCCCCACTCATGTATTCGTCCCTTGCTTTCCAACAATCCATCCATCATTCATCATATCACATAGCAGATAAATATCGGTTTTCTTTGACACCAATACCAACAGGCACAAGCATTAGACCGGCTAGCATTACCATATACAAAGCAGATCGCCAACTCCCCAACAGCAAATTTACAAGACCACTCACCGCGAACCAAACAACCCAATATGGACTCCATATCGCACTTGTATGCTGAAGAAATTCGCCGTAAGCCTTCCTGCAGCCCACGAGCTCCATTCTCAACGACTGACCCAGATCCAACAGTCAACGCCGAGTCTAGGAGCAGGCTCACCGAGTTTGAATCCCTGGCCCTGTCTTCTCTCTGAGCTATAGAGCAGCTATAGAGCGACTCTCGCAATTAATGGAGACTGCTTTGGAGCGTACCGGGAACGATTATCCATTTTCCACGTGGGAGACAATCATCTCGGGGGAAGGGCTGCTGACGGAGGAAATGCGCGTTGCAACTGACAAGTTCAAGAATCTCGAGGCACAACTGGATGGCAGTCTGAGCAAACTTGAGGAATGGAAGGAGCAGTTTGACGTGATGGTGAATGCGCTGGGCCGCTGGGCGTTAGAGCAACAGAAGATACTTGCCTCGGACCTCATTAAGACGTTCATCGCCGGAGAGGAGGCATTAGTAGCCGCAGCCGCAGGGGCTGCTTAGCCTGCTGGGCAACACTGCATCTTCCGGTCACGGAGCTGCTGCGTTGCTGTGGGGGAAAGATTTCAAGAATGGGTTTGTTCTCGAAGAAGGCAACATCAATGGCCACAATCGAGCGCTTGCTAAGGCCCACGGACATAGCACCGGAATAGATATTAGAATACCCATACATTAGTTTCCCGAGTCTCTAGTTTTCTGAGCCCTCGAATGATCTACTGGCCCCTGAGCATGTACTCGTTCACCATGCCCACCTAAGTACGCTGATCCCCACCCGCAGACCCCTTGCTAGTCTCAAGCCTGGCGGCTTCATTTAATGCCTCCATAGCTGATCTCCATGTGTCCTCCTCTTTCTTCGCAATCAGCTTCTGTAAGGCCACTATCAGTGCCTCAAGCGATCCTTCGGCAGTGTTTCGATTCGCATCTGCCGTACACGCCACCACTGGGCGCCCTCTGGGCTTGTAATCAGTACGTAGCTTTCGACCATTTTTCTGGAAACGTGACTCTGCCGTGTGCAGATCGTGATGTGTGCCTCAGAGCCGCCGAACAATTCCTTTCCAAGCTCTGGGGGCACAGGGTTAGTTCTTGCGCTGCTTATTTGCAGAGAGTGTGGAGAATCTGCCCTACTTGTTGCTTCTTCATTTCGACTCCTGAAGTATTCGTCAATTGTAAATTGCGACGGAATCAACCATTCCTTGTTCGCAGCAGTAATCATCTTCGAGACAGCAGGTTTCTTGGCCTGGTACTCACTCTGTCAGCATAAATCATCCGGAAGATCCTAAGGTGGAATCTTGCTGGCTATAGAAGACATCTACTCACCTTTTTCTCACCGCAGCAGGCTTTGGCTTTCTTGTCAGAATTGCACTCGCAGGGGTCATTGCGTCCGACTTTAGACACAGACTGGCTAGAGGATGTAGACATAGTATTGAGAGCTTGTTTGTCGAGTTGAGCACCAAGAGTCCAAGTGATAGCTTGAGAGAGAGGCACGGTGCGCTTCTGGGGCAGACAATGCTGATCACGGCGAATGGGTCGGAGAGAAACTTATACGACCGAATCTTTGGGGACCAAAATCGCTCAATATTCAGGCGCCTGGAGTTCTCTTTCAAGTCCAAAAACAAACAGCTTTCGGAACACCTCATTTCGTACATTTGAGTCTCACATCCGCTAAACGTCAGGTTGCAGGATCTTGAGTGTTGACGTCGGAGGGTTTGGCAATGGAGAATCATCTGACAGTGCAACGGTTAGAGGCACACGCATGGATTCAAAGTCCGAATGCTCTGCCGAAGAGAGTGTGTCGTTTTTATAGTTCATGTTCGTGGTACCATCGGAACTTGCCTCCGGTCTTTGGCTTCAGAACCGAACTTGACACCAATAACCTCAAAATTCCCGGCTTATATTACAGCATATCCAATTAGGAGTATGCACCAAACGTGACATTTTTCAGTCAATCTCCCACTGCAAGTACTCTGGTCAGTAATTCACTCTCTAGATGTTGAGTCGGAAGATAGTTGCAGCTTTCATTGCACTCCCAGAAGGTGGCTTGCGACTCAAATCAGGGTACCGACAGGAAAACAAAGGCTGAGGAAGCTACTTACAGATTCGCCCACCTCGCTGGCTCTAGCATCTCTCGATGATAAGCTCTTTCGGAGGGAAACTCCGTAATCATCCTCTTCCCAGTTTTCATCGGCTTCATCGCTGGCATCACTGAAGTCCCAAGAGCACGGTATCTTCTGTCCGCCATCACCGAAGCCAAATGAAGTGCCGCGAGAAGCACCTCGAGCTATCTTACTAGCGATCCTCATCATGAGGGCGACCAACTGGATAGGTGGGCCTAACAATAAGGAACACATTTTTTGAAGAATTGCGGTGGTCATGTGGTGACCTGACATATGTGACCGAGGAGAGTAAGGAGGATATACATTGGAGGATGGTGGCAGAGGTGATTGATTTCGCTTTCTTCGTCTCATGACATGACGGCGAAGCTTAGTATGGGGTGAAGGGGTCGTTGGCTCAGGCCAGTGGTCATCGTCTTGTGATGCTGCATCGCTGACCAGTGGTGGCGTCCCTGGGAGATCAGACGGGGAATGATATCCACTTCCCTCAACAAACTTTGCGTCACTCATATCCCACAGCTCAGGGGACGAAGCCATGATGGTGGTTTCAGATACATCGCGTTTGTGGTTGCGGATCAGTGGTATGTCGATGCCGGCATAGTCCTCTTGCGAAGGTTTAGGAAAGGGAGGCGAAGGCGCTAGAGGAGATATTGGGCTGTGAAAAGAATGGAAGGAGTCCACGCTCGAAGAGAGACTAGATGACTCTTTCCTGAGCTTGGGTATGGCGAGAGACTTTGCTTCTTCGGTAGATGGGGGCGAGGTCCTGAGAGTCAGCTGTGGTGGTGCGGTGATAGCTCGCCCAGTCCGCAAACCCTTAGGCCGGGTACGAGTCTTGAAGTTGTCGGGTTCTTCGTAGACTTTCTCTTGCAAGTCGTGGTGGGTAACGTTTGTATCGTCTGTCGCTTCGTTACCCCCCTCGTTCTCTGTGCTCCCAGTATTACTGATGCCCGAAGGCGCGACACGGAAGCCTGCGTTGGTCCCAGGATGTGTTTCAAGTTCAGGATCGACTAGATTGCCCGTTTCAGCTTCAGGGCTCTTGTTGCACGTATTCGCTGTCGAAAATTCGCCGAAGTCCTCTAGCACTTCAGGGGATTTTTCTGACATAGTATCAAGTGGTGGCTTGGATCTCCATGGTCGCTTCTGTATGGGTGTCGTTGGAGGCTGCGGAAGGTCGACGGTAAAACCTCGCTTGAAAGGGCACGGGGTGACTTCATATTGTAGTACTTTGGTCAGGACATTCTTGAGTTCATCCACCATCTTCTTGTCTTCTGAGCTTGCTCGCGGCAGTTCGATACGATAATAAACATTCGGCCGGATTCGAAGTACAAATTTAGATTCGCCGTCGACGCACCAGCACTGCGATTTGGATAGTAGAGGCTGCAGCGTTGTGCCAGAGCTGAGGAAGGCCGTGCCGAGGACTCTGTAGATCCGTAGGGGCCCTATGCAAATTTTATTTAGCCAGAGAGCGTTATTCTTGTGTAAGTAGGCGGCAGCATACCAGCGGCTAGGGTCCTTTCAGTAGTAGAGAACCATGGCAACGTCCCGACTGGTTCTTCTTGGAACTCAGCCCGTCCGTTGCTGATACTCGAATGCTCTCGAGTCAAGCTCGTTGGGTTGTTGAAAGAGACGATCTTGCCAGTGCCATGTGCGTATAATGTTTCAGCTCCGTCGACGTTCTCTTCCGGCAAAGGGATTGATCTAGAGGAGCGAGTTGGTGCAGTAAAGGAGCGGCGAATAAAGTGTGGGGGAGGTGCTCTTTCGGGCGTACATGGAGCGGATGCGAGGGCCATTTAGTTAGTCAGAGTCGAGGAAGCAGTTCACTCGGGTGATGGACGCGTGAAGTGATGCCCATGCTGTACAACATAGACCTTGAGGCACGCGACTGTCTTGTGGTGGTCAATAATCATCTACATTTGGGGCTGAAAGTGGCGTAGCGGTGCGGCTAGAGTATTAGCGTGTGCAGAATACGTTACACTTCTTGGCGCTAAGAAAATCGCCTTGCGCCGACTGTGAATGTAGCTAAATCAGCATATATAACAGATATAAAATGTTGATATATGTAAATAGATAGTCTTAATGTTAGCATGGTAAAAATATTAAAATTTATACCATTTTCGTAGAGATATAAAGAATTACAATAATTTATACTTCGCTCTGTCTAATCTACCAAGTACGTGAATATTTCTCGCTATTTTTCTATTCAAATGATTTTCTATTTATTTACTTTAGAAACCAATTGTGAAGGAATCATGTATGTCAAGCTTCCGCACATCCCTAATGTCCCCCTATCCTCCTCTAATTCCAGGGGTCGAAACCCAGCTGAACGTTAAACTAGACCGTGCGGATCACCGACCGACAGTCCCACTTGTTTGTATAATGATGCCACTTTCAGGCGGCGAGCTCCTTTTGAAACGTCGTTACTAGTGCCAGGTGCTGTTGTGAAGTGGTACCCCTGCGGCTACCTGACGCGGGCCGTTTTGGAAGCAACGCGAACCCGCTTCAAGAGCGTAATATCAACATTCTGGACGTCTTCTCGTTTGCGCTCTTTCGAGGGTGCAAGATGATCTGGAAGTGCGGGGGAAGATTTGGCTCCTGTGCAACCTTTTTTGTTGCCCAAGAGCCCTCGAAACTGTGGATGTTTTCAAACTAAACCCACATCGCGTTCCAGTGCTGAAATTCTCTGCGAGGAAAGTTCAATTCTCCACTCTTTTCCCCCGCCAACGATGCTGCTGCACATTTGATAGACAACCACTTCTCATCACTCTTCGAAGGATTGTCGAAGACATATTCGACGTACTCGTCACCGCTCTTATTCGTTGTGAAGACACCATCTGGTTTGCGGTCAAGTGCCGTACCGGCAGAATCTCGGTCTGAATTCGAAAATGCCCTTTCTCTTTCTTCTTTTTGTTGTGATTCCGCGATGAATTGTACGGCGGTCATCAACGAGACACGAATCATGTTCTTGCTCTCAATTGCACCGACATCCTTCCTTGCAAGAGGGAGTGACTGCGATCTGATGGTATCGAAATTGAGTACATTACCCAGGTCCTGATCATGACCTGTCAGAACCAACACCACACTTCGTCGCTGCGCCTCCTTATCCAATGAAATGGTTCCATCTGCCTCGGCCTCAGGCCATGAAAAAGGCTCATCGAGAAGAACAATAATTGCTCGACACAGAGGGAGCAGATGAAAGTGCAGTCGCGAAGTGACTTGGCCACAGATATGTGCGTGGGTCTGTAAGATTTCTGGTATCGTCCGAGGTCCTGTCGGAGTGATCTGAATCGGATGTGCGAAGAATTTGCCACGGCCTATGTCAGGATCATTGTTGTGACAGCGAAACCAGCGTTTGTATATGCAAGCAAAGAGGAACGTCCCCGGGCATGGAGTGTAATCTGGATCTGGAACCTGAGCGGATACTTCCCAGTATAGCATTGTCGACTTATTACAAAGATCGAGCGCCTCTCCACCACCAACCAGTGGCGTTGGCGTCGTAAGTTGAGACATTCTCCTATCGCTGGACCAATGTTGTTTCAGATCCAATGCAAAGATTGATTCCTTTCCCCCCAAGTAGTGTTTCTTCACTATCTCTTGAAGCCTGCTGTTAAATAGAGTTTTCAGTGATTCATCTCGGTCCGTGGCTGGGACATCCTCCAGCTTTTGGACATCCGTGCAAGTTTCGCATCCACCTTGTATCCGAGGAGACAGTGACATGTTATAAGACTTTCTAGCTTCAGTTCGTTGAAGAGTTGAAGATTTCTGGGGCAACTTGGGTAGCCAATTTCGCCTCTCATGTGTTGTGAGCTAGGTATGGTCTATTGTGAAGAAGAAATTCCAAGGCAGGTAGAAAATAGAGAGGATAATTGTACTTCAAAATTGAACACGAAGCAGAACCAATCTTACTTGATAAAAACTCGATTGGCTCACTCACTTGTGGCTCAGATGCATTAGGCTTCGGAACAAGTTACTCCAACTATGTAGCAAAAGCTGCACCGGCAATGGCCTTCTGGGGAGCACTTTTGTTAGAGTTTGAGGGGATATGCTTCTCTTGGCGTTTGAGGCTTGTTCATGGCTGAGAGGTGGCCTCAAGAGTTGGAGGATGTAAGAGTAGGTATCCACCAAAAGAAATGCATAGAGCACCAGAGGGAATGTCTTAAAATTTCTGAGTCCTACTGTGAAGAAAAATGAATTTTTTTTTAGTCTGGAAGGCTTTCGCAGCTAGACTTTTAATAGCATAGTACGCTTGGCAGGCGGGGTCCTCAAAGTAAGACCTTTGCCACAGGCTTCCAAACCTTGTTCATCAATCCTGCTACCCACTGAGGCCCTTGCAGGATTCGATCATCACGTTCGTCAGAAGTCTTTCACATCTGTCATTCTACTTGAGTATAGCACATTCGAATCCCCTCATTGTTTCTCAAAACACTCCGCTTTCACGACCTCAAGCTTCCGAGCCACCCCGCTCGCAAATCCATCAACCCTTCGATTGTCGTAGCCGCATGCGCCCAAGCGGCCAACGGCGTTCTGATCGACAGGACTTGATCGAAGTCTTCCACTATTCGGGGCGTTCTCAAGGTCTTCCCACCCTCTGGCTGGCAGACCGAAACCAGCCACGGTTGTGTTAAGAGCTATGCAGACCAGATTCTCGGTTTGTGCCCCAATCTGGCAGAAATCAATATTCAGGGGATCTATCCGAATATGAGAAGTCCCCTCCTCCAATCCAACACAACTTGACGACGAGGACACCAAGAGGAACATCTTTAGTTCCGTCATTGTTCTTCCGTGGAGGGTCTCAATTCCAGCCCCTATGAATCTTATCCTCAAGATTACTTTCTCATAGTCATTGAGTCACGAAAAGAACCATTTTGGTTCGCTAAGACTCACGTCGACAGACGATGAGGTAAAATTCGACGTAACTGTGTACGGAAGTATCAACAGCGGCGCACTACCACTCGACTGATCATCGCCATCAGATGCTGCATCTACCATTTGTGGCTCTGTGTGGCTGGGAAATTGAAGTTGTAGGTCGGGTGCGAGAGTCAACAGCTAGACCATCGGTGACCGGCAGTGGAAGAGAAGGACTGTCTATCTCAGTTCTAAGCGCACATGGCTCTATCTTTCCCTGTTCGGCTTGTTCCAGGCCAGCAATCTTTAGCTCGACAAGCATGGTAGAGTGCATGCCATCCCGAGCTTGCCTCAACCTTCTTTGTTTGGTGATTTGCGAGATGATGGATCTACAGCTCAAATTTCCTCTAACGTTGCAAAGACGCTGATTATCCGCTTGCTGGCTGTTTTCGAGAACTGAATGCGGTTTAGATGCCTGATAGACAATCAATGTCCTTGTGTCAAACGTCGACCTTCTACCCTTTGCAATTAATGGATCCAAGAATGTTATGAACCGACTTTTTCCTTTCCAAGTAAAGCTCCATGCCCAAGTTGTTCCCTTGAATGGCCTAGCCAGAAAGGGAATGGAGAATGGGACTAAGTGGAGGCAAAGGACGCGCTAGTACTAAAGTTTTTATACGATTCCAATGATGAGGGGACAGTGCAACAGATGTGGGATAGTGTATTTGTAGCTTTTCAGGGCTCCCAAAATGAGGCCAGGTACATTCGGGTCGAGAATCAGCCAAGATACGCCTTGGTTCAAGCCTTGTAATCAAGGAGGCTGTATTATTCGTGCACAGCCGCAGGTTTCGATCACGTCATACACATCGAGCAGACTGAGCCTTGAACAAGATCGGCGATGGGTGTGTAGACCGACGGCGACAGATCAGACTTCAGCACGAGAGACCTGAAATTGAAAAGGCTCGAGACTGAGAGAAATAATAGCTCAAGCAGACTTGAATTCTAGCAGACGGACGAAGGGCGTTGGAGAAGATCGTAGGTTATGATTAGATCACGTCGATTGGAGAAGCGAGCGATGACCGAGCAGAGCTGCACTTCAGCAGGGTTGAGAACGAGCAAGCCGACGATCATTTCACCAGAGCTATACGAACATACGTGAAGTTGAGTGGCTCCGAAAATCTGCAGCTGAGATGTATCCGAGCAGAAGACGAGAAAACTTATTGGGGCAGCATTCGAATTGGCTAGGCTCGATTCCGGGAAGAATGACGATGTTTGAGCCGACATGTAGCTGACGAGACTTGACATGAGGCAGGCTTGAGACGGAGCAGATCAATGATCAAACTAGTCATCGAATGAGGGGATCGATGCTGTGGTAGACTTGCAATTGGCAAACATTGAAGTTGAAGAGGCTTGAGGTGCGATGATCGAGGCGATATCAGAGTCTTCAGAGGGGTAGACATGAGCCAGAGCAGACTTGACGGGTAGCAAGCTTAAGACCAACTCATCGTGAGCTGGAGCAGATTTAAGATACAGCGAGTCGAAGTGGAAGGTCGATGATGAAGCGAACCCTGGGTTGAGTCGATGGACGATTTTTGACGTTTCGAACCCAACACGTGTGATATGGAGCAGATGGAGCAGACATGAGATGACGCAGGTGTGACATTGAGAAGGTTTGAGACAAAACATGCTGACAATCACATCGGTCGATGATCGAGCATATCTATGCTTGAGTGGATCGACGATGCTTGAGTCTTGAAAAGACGCTCCATAACTTCAAAATACCGAGTAACCGGACAAGCTTGAGCCGTCTCAGTTGCCGTCAGCTTCTGATGCAAGACGGCTGCTCCCGAGGATCGCTAAAGCTTATGACAGATTAAAATGATCGATTATTCCCTTTGGCCGAAGATTGATGACGGTTTGAGCGATAGATGGTAAAGTTGCCGCCCTATTCTGCTGCCATTTCCAATTGACGAGAAACGACACCCAGAGACACCACGTGGAGGTATAGGGTCGGACTTTTGTCTCCGAGAACGATGGTGAGTGGTAGTATGACAACTACCCTGATCAACCCGGAGAATAAATCCGTCCTCAAGTTGCTGCAGGCTCATCACTCCTCCCGACGTTTACGGGCCGTCGTACGTCCGAAGACCGCCTCCACCCGATGTCTTCGCAGCAACTCTCGAGAAGTATTCTGATTGATCTCTCACCGATGACAAGAGAAGGGCCCGTCTCCCCCTCCGCCACCAAAAGACGAGTCGATGCTGTGACAGGACATCGCTCGTTGGATCACTAGTATCCTCCATGACTCAATCTCCTCCGTTTCGGAGATCTCTCGACCGAGTAAGGCAGCTCGGAGGCCGCTCGCTTGCGTGGCCGCGGTTCGGATAGTATGATGAATAGTGTTCTTGCTTGTTCCCATTGTAGACCAGGTACAAGGTCTTCTCTTCCAAGAAGAACCACGCGCTCCACCAACCGGTATCCTATCTCACTTTTGTGATCCAAAAGCATATGCACTGCTGATTTGCCAAGAACGCTGCCTAGGAGCGCATAAAATCTCTCATCAACGTTTGTGTACTCTTTGTGGTTATTCGTCTTCCTCAACGTCGAAGAGGAGGTACGGCTTGTCTCGAATATCACGTCTTTCGTATTTTCATTTACGATGCAATGCATGACAAGACATCTTATCCGTGACGAGGGTACACCATCTACGGCCGCTCCAAGCACAAACGACTGCCAAGCGACCTCTGATGGTTTTAGTTGAGAGGCGGGCTTGTTCATATCACGATCTTTGTCCACCTCGCTGGTCAACAAAAGACCATTGCGTGCTTTCACGTGGTGTGAGTAAGCCGTATCAGTGGAATTCTTGCCCCGACTAGTCACATCGATCCACAAAAGCTTCTCTATGTTTATCTTCCAGAAGGCCAGCTCCGTGCTAATCTCCTGGGGTCCGTCCTTGTGACCTGTCTCGACCTTATAGAGCGCCGTAAGTAATTGGTCGGACGATGGCCGCACACGAAAGCTCTTTAACTCGCGAAACAGTTCTCTGCCTTTTCTGATTGCGTGCAAGTAGGTCTGTCTGAGTTGGATATCGCTGGGTTGCTTTCGTTCGTACGACATCGTGCTCTGCGTATTACATCCAAGTTTCTTACGATACGAGCATCTACGACACTACAACAGCCAGAACCTACATCGCTATTTCCAAAACAGAGCTCTCGATGTGCTTGATTTCAAGAGGCTCCTTCCTAAACGTCCAAGGGTCCAAGAGTTATTTATTGCAACACCCGTTTGATGGTACTTTGTTTACTCTACATGATCCGCAAGCTGCTACGCGGCGACCTAATACCAACCTTGCAGACTTAATAATATGCAACTCTCGTTGTCTGTGTTTCATGTGATGCGCGTCATGCAAGCTAAAGTATGGGGAAGCTCTACTCTATTGATGGATTTTGTGTCAGACCGTTGCCATCCCGCAATAAAATAGGCGCTGCTTCCATTGCCTGCGAGTTCTATAAGATCGAATAACGCCAACTCAAGGGGATTCCAGCTTGTTTGATTGTTTTCGCCATGCTGCTTCTACCGCCAATTTCCCAGAGTCGATGGAAACGTGGGTAGGAAAGAGTTGCGCCTGCCCGGATCTGCTCCTGCCAACGGTAGGCTTCACATGGACCTTCCATCTGCTTCTGCGAGAACCGAGGCATTTCTTCGTCGCACAAATTCTTCAAGCCGAATCATGTCGTCTTTGACGTTTGTCATCTACAGCAGAATGAGACGGCTCACTCATACATCTGGTGTATCAATATTCGATGATTTGATGGCTTGGCACGAAGCAATTGAACCCTGCCGAGTACTTATCCACTCTTTACTACTGTGTGCTTCTAATCTTGGTTTAGATGAATATGTCTGGGAAAACAGGGATTTACAACAGCTTGTATGACTCCTTTCTCCAGTTCCCTTTCAACTCAAAATATATATACCATTTAATCCACTTTCTCAAGCGTAGATCCATGCTCTATTTGCCAAGATATACCATTATACTAAGCAAGTTAAGCAAAAACCGAATAAAAAGGAATCCTCCATTTAATGCATTATCGCTCCCCATGGGTATATAACCGTGAAATATTTCCCTCCATTCCTCCATCCTACACACCACTCATCTTACACACCACACATCTCACAAATATCTTTGCCCGCAACAGCGAACATCAAGCACAAGAAAAGTACCCACGCCTAATCTTACCATCCGCTCTCGAGCATCAAACGCACTCAACCACCGTGTCAGGCATCAAAGACTGTACTTCTCCGCGTGAATATGCCGAACCTGCCTTCTACAACTCCCCCCCAGCCTCCGCCTTACCCATCCCTAACTTCAGTCGGCGCTCTCCGGCCGTCGCCGACGTAAGCACCCACCCCTTCCAACCTTTGAACACGGGAAAAAGATCTCCTCTAGATGCCATTACTGACACTGCTCAGTTTCCATCCGATGCAGAGCCTTCCAGCCCCAGTCGTCCATCGGTCTCCTTCACCCCGGATACCAAACGACACGACGGCGGGAGAGCCCCATCGACAAGCAAGGAACGTGACGTGATGGTAAGGAGTTCATTCATCCAGGAGAAGAAGCGGCGGCGTGCGGCAGAGAAGACTTTGGTGAGACTGGTGCAATGTGTGAACCACCTGCTGCTGTTCGCGACCGGGGGACGAGTGCAGATTCCAGCCGGACGGCAGCATATCCTGCGGCCAAGGATCGGGGTCGTTGGACCTGGACAAGAACAAGAACAAGATGGCGACGCCGACGACGAAATGTCCCTGACCAGCAGCAGCAGCAGCAGTGAAGGAGACAGCCCACCCAGCAGTGATGACGAAATGACCCAATTCGACGTCGAAGTAGCCAGATTCGCACCTCAGCAGGGCGAAGTCAGCCTCGCTGCCAATTTTCCGGTAATGGATCCCAAGGAATCGGGGGCGAGTGCGAAGGTCGACAGTGGTAGTGGTGAGGAGGAAGGAGAAGCGGAGGAGGTTGTTCTCGAGTTTTGGGAGTATGAGGAAAAGGGCGAGGTTTATTTCTCGGTGATGGAGTAGGGGAGAGATTAAGGAGGAGATCAGAACAGCGGGATTATGAGTTTCTTATGTTAGTATTTCGTTTTGGGAGGGTTTGTTTGCAATGAAAGGACTGTATTTATGACTTAATCATTCGCACAAGAACAGAGGATAAAATGATGTCTTTTCCGCATACCGAGTAACTGAGTACGTATTCTGCTTCAGCCAAGTCATTACCTTTGTGTTGAGCAAAGGTTTCGCCAGAGGCTATGATGCCCCGATACATATAAAAGGCCAAGGCTATTATCGATATCAGTCGACTCCAACCCTGCTTTATGGAACGCTACCTCGTTGCGACGTCTAAGAAAATATCGGGAAAAAGACAATCTGCCGTTGGAACCTCATGTTCCTAGCACCCATAGGTACCTTGGAGCCTCGCCTGCCATAGCACAATAGCCTGCGAATAGGAATGAAACGTCGTTTCGAACTCTATGGTCGCAGAGTCATGGTTCAATCTCATTTCTAAGGACGTTCCTCCAGCATGGCCCAATCTCGGCCGCCTCGATGATTCGAAGACGAAGACGACTGTGGTAGCCATGTGTACGAAACCGGCACTCTTGAGACGTTTGACTTTCGTACTAATATGCAGCTCGATGGTCCCATGGATATGTCGGAAGATCCGTCATGATCTTCCCAGACGGGAAGAGCTTTGTAAAATCGAAGGCGATGCCAAATTGGTATAGCAAACCAAACGCGGAGAGCAGGCTTTCTTCGCAGTTGTTGCCTCGGACCATTGCAGGCGCGTACATGAGCGGAGAGGTCTCTTTTGAACAGATGCTCCTAAGGGGTGCGGAGAGCATCCCATGAAGTCCGATCTCCAAAAAAACCCTGTCGGGCAGGTCTCGTGTAACGCTGGTAATGGCGGATGAGAGCAGAACCGGAGAGGTCAGGTTTCTCGCATAAAAGTGTGAGCCCATGGCCTCTGTCTCCGTCTTTGTAACCATCCCTCCGGTGACGCTAGAATAGAAAGGTATACTGGGGTTCTCGGGGAAGAGGCCCTGCTTCCTGAATTCTTCGTCTATGAAGGTTATATAGTCACGGCTCGCAGCCTCCATATGGTCTGAGAGGCCAATGTGAGCATCCACATTTACTGAACTAAGCAAAAGAAGTACTCACGGGAATGGTAAGCCGTTTGGATTGGATACAAGCGAACGGGGACATGTGGCATCTTCGTCTTGATATCTTCTAAGACTTTCTCAACCTTGTCACGGTCTCCGGAGATCACTGTATTGCTTGGACAGTTCTCTAGGGCAACCACCACCCCGCTAACGAGCAATCTTGAAGTTTCGTTCATGCCGAGTCCGACAAAGGCCATAGCCCCATTTTCGGTTTGCGTTTTCGTAGCTTGACCACGATAATAGGCGACTATCAGTGCTGCTGGGAGGGAGAGAGCTCCGCACGTGTATGCTGCAGCTATTTCGCCACTTGACTGGCCTACGACAGCATTCGGATGTACACCGTATCGCTTGAAGATATTAACGAGTCCAATTTGTACCGCGGCGCAAATCGGCTGCGCAAATTCTGCCTGATGCAGCCGGCTTGATGCAGCCGGCTTTCGTAACTCGCCTTTCTGGAGGTCAATCACGGAAAAGAGCGGGATATCTTGTACTTACTTTCTATGGTCCATTCTGGGGGATGTATCAAGGTTTGGAGTACTCTATCCATCGCTTTTATATCATCCCTGAATCCTACGTCTGTCTCAAGGAGATCAACGCCCATTCCCGGCCATTGTGCACCTTGGCCACTGAATACCATGACAATGCTTGGGGCTTTTGCGGACAGCACCGGCGATGGTACAATTTGTTCCAGCCCCTCCCCAACCACGGCGAAGGATCTATAGGGCATATGCTCTCGACTTCTGGCCATGGTGTAAGCAACATCCATGCGCCTTTCTGGATGTAATTTGAGATAGTTGAGGCTCTGTGGGATAAGTCGCTCCTGCGAGTATTCTGTGTTTGCAGAGAACAAAACCAGCGACAATCGCCGTTCAGGCGTTGTGCAAGCATGATCGAAACCTTTTCCGATTCCTGATCCCGAGTCGATGATCACCTTGATTATTGTCCAGTGAGCCTACATTGGAATGGGGCATGGAAGATAGTTGATAACAGAACTTACGTGTGCATTCACTCCACCAGTCCCGAACGAGTTTATACTTATACGAAGCGCGCGATCTTTTGGCCATGCCGTGGCTTTGATGGGGACCTTAAGGCTCTTCTCATGGAATGGGACTGGCGACTGTTAGCAGGAGGTCTTGAAAGCCCCATCAGACCTACTTCTGGGATTTGAGTTGCTGAATTTGATGTTTGGAGGAATGATCTCATGTTCCAAAGCCAGAATCGCTTTGATAAGACTTGTCAGTCCAGAAGCTCCCTCGGAATGGCCCACGTTTGGCTTGACCTGAGATCAATTGGCTTGGATAGGATCAAATGATTGCTTTTTGATGCTTACTGATCCTATGAAGACGCCTTTGTGTCCAAAAACATTACCAAATGCAGTTGCCTCCACGGAATCTCCTACTAATGTTTTCATATCATGGCACTTGAGGTATGAATCAGAAAGCTGTCGCAAAATACATTGAAGATAGATAATACCTCTACGAACGCCGTGTCTTCGGCGGCGAGTCCAGCACCCTGGTATACATTATGCATCAACGACTCTTGGCTTGGCACATTTGGTTGTAGTGGATTGAGATCTCTGCCGTCGTTGTTCGCGCCCGTGTTACGGATTATAGCCCTGACCGGGTTTCCATCTCTGATGGCATCATCTAGCCGTTTGACATAAACTGCGATGATAGCTTCTCCCGAGCCCAATCCATCTGCGGCTGCGTCAAATATTTTGCAGGCGCCTTCAGGGAACAGAATGCCCTTCGGGGTCAGGGCTGCCGTTGCGGTCGAGGTCATACTTAAATTTGTTCCCGCGACGATTGCGGCTGAACAATGGCGCATCCTCAATGCTGTACAAGCTTCGTGTAACCCAACAAGTGATGATGAGCAGCCAGTCTTGATGGTCATGCTATGTGTTGTAAGTTGGTTTCTGTTCGGAAAGACATCTAGCAACCAACCTAGGACCACGCAGATCGAATTCATATGAGACACCGTTGGCGATCGTTAGGTCACTATGGCCAGGTAGGATTTGTCGTTCAGAATATTGAGACTCGCTTGCACTCATCTGGAGCCGTTCCTCTCCGTGGGTTCCAACATAGCAGCCAATTGACTTTCCCCGATATTCAACCTCGCCAGCGTTATCTAAGCACTCTCGAGTAATCTCTAGAAGTTGCTTTTGCTGCGGATCCATCCTTTCTATTTCATCACGAGTCATGGAAAAAAATGAAGCGTCAAGTCTTGCAAGATCTTCATCTAAAAAGTACCCGCATTGGGTCTCAGTAGCTCCTTTAGTCCCCGAAGAATCATTGCTTGCTGGCGCCTTGTATCTGCTTGAAGGAATCGGCCCTCTGGCGTCACGACCGTCCACGAGCAGGTCCCAAAAGGCCGCAGCATCACGGATCCCACCGGGTAGTCGCATAGCCAGTCCGCAGACTGCGAGGGATGCTGGAGTCACCGACAATTTCTGGAAGCTATGCATTGCGGTGGCGTTCGAGACCTTTGCAGCATTGGCACAGCGAGTAGCTTCGCTGTTCGGTTGTCCAGTCATAATGCTAACATGGAATGGATGGGTTCGCACAAATCGTTTGAATCGTCGTATGATAGCCCCTTCCGCCACCTGTATTTAGGGTGTCGTGTATCGCTAATAGCAGTCACTTCTTTATGTTTATGAGTTGCAAACTAGATGAGATTGCTTGGCAAAATTCACCGCACCCGCCTCCGCAGCTCGGGAGGAACAAATCGTCAAATATCGACCTTTTCTTAACGAAAACTGTTGATATATATTATTGTGTTGATGGATGTAACACTGATTGGGTGATTTAGTCTGCGACTTTTGGGAGAATTCACGGCCAATGATAATACTTTCGCTACCGGATGTTGGGATGATATGCGATTTTGTGACTTCACTGGGCTACCTTGTTCCAGATAATCGCTACGGAAGCCCCGGCACGCTTGGAAATCTTCTTCCAGCATTGCGCATGCGTCGATCCTACACTTTGGTATATCAGGTACACAAAGGGTCTCGTCACGTCGCTTCGAGACGACTCATTTTGCGATCATGGGCCCAATCCGAAGATGTTCGTCGCCAGGTAGGTACGAGGTGGGTACGAGGTGGGTACGAGTACTTGAGGTAACTCCAGGAACTAAGGTAAGCTTAGCACCCCACACGATGTTGGCACCGAGAACCTGTTCTCGGTTCTTGGTTACCTGTGGATGACTCTTTGCCGGTCCGAGGCAGCTCCCGTGGTGGAGTGGCAATCAGCACCGCCCTAGTGAAACGACCCAACGACTACCTTAGGAGAACCTGGACCAGTGGACATACCTAAGCTCATAAAGTGTACTACTACTGACGTTAGTAAGAAACAAATGTGCGAACCGGCCCTTGGTTGGGTAAGTGAACTGGTAGGTAAGTTGTATGCAATTCTGCATCCATGAAGTTGCTAGGTAACCTTACCACCCTCAAATCTATTATCTCGGTCCAGCTACCAAGTGACAGTAATGGCGGTTGTCCATGTTTCATATGTCATATTTTGTGAGCTATCATATGACCACGTGGAGCGAACAAGCTGAACTTGCCCCTCCTCGTTCCCCCATTAAACGAGTGGTCAATCTTCGCCAATGGAAAGCCCACTTGTCCACGGGAAAATTCTCAGTATCTATTAGGCCGAAAGGATAGACTCTGGTTGGTGGCCTAGTTGCAGAAACATTTACTGTCCAACCGCTCCAGCAGAAAGACATGGTTGTCCCCAATATCGCTCGAGTACTTATTGGATGTGCGGACAAGCTTGATCATCGCTTCGAGAAGTACGAAATACCTACCCACTCTCTCTTCAATAATGTGCGACATGATGGGATCTGAGGCCGAATCATACCCTTGATTGAGCTCAGTGAAGATGGCTGTTCGGAGTGAATGTCAATCTACTTTTCAACGTGTAGCGTTCTTGATTCTTGAAACCTCTTGTATCCCTGAATCTAGGTATGGGTTAGGGGGATTTTAATAACCTTAGGCTCTCTTAACTTCGAGATCATCAGATAACGGAACGGCATACCGGGTACCGTTATTTAATTACTGTACCCCTCCGTACAAGGCTCCAAGGTACGTTAGCCTCTAGAGCGAAGCAAATACCTCATGCTTTGATGTAATCTTACCTTAGGGCTTAGGTACAATTAGGTTCCCTAGGTAGCTGAACGGGCCGCTGAGTGCCGCT
Source organism: Evernia prunastri (assembly GCA_003184365.1). Taxonomy (NCBI): domain Eukaryota; kingdom Fungi; phylum Ascomycota; class Lecanoromycetes; order Lecanorales; family Parmeliaceae; genus Evernia; species Evernia prunastri. The sequence continues at coordinate 152,732 of NKYR01000064.1, forward strand.
AAGGTAAGATTACTCTATCTTTCCTAGGTAGGTACCTAAAATGTCGTACCCGAGGTACCTAAATGCCGCCGCTACGTTTGTCATTGAAAGTTAAATCAAAATCAAAATACCTAAATGGTCCTGGGGGAACTGCTGTTACATGGAAACATCATCGTTCCTCATACCTGGAGCTCGTACCTGAGCTCTACTCCATGCTGATTACACCTAAGGACCCTTCGGGCCCACGGGCTTTAATCTACCCCGAAACGCCGGACTTATCAAAAAGCAGTCTTTTCTCCTTCCTATCAATACCGACATATCTAAATTATATGATCGGGGACACTAGCAATGCAGAACGTAATGTTTATTAAATTTGGCAACGAAGTCCTCCGCTCGTCCGCCTATCCGGGAACAAGGATAATGAAGGTAATGCGTGGTGTGGGTGTGTGGGTGTGGGTGTGTGTAAGGTAATTCCAGAATAAACAGGAATGACAAGAAGAAAAAAAAATGCCCTCAATTAATGATGTTGAGATCCCTTGTGCCACTGTCCCTCATGAAATTCATATATCCTGATGGGTGAACGTTCTATATAGTCGCCCTTTTTCGAATTGTCGCTCAGGAGATTCGGCATCTTGCATCTCGTCCAACCCCGCGTGTTCCGGTTTGACGTCTTCGATTCCCAGAAGTGCCGGTGGAGGTGGCTGCATTTGCTCTAACCCTCTCTGGATTGCGAGGATTGCGTGCGTCCGGGGAGTCGTCAAGCCACAGTGTATCCCTGCTGTCCATCGCTGATCAACACCGTATGTAGTCTTTGGGTAAGGCACGGTACAGTATCCGCCAAGACGTCGCACCGACATACGTATGAAGCTACTCAACCCCGCCTCGACGATCAGTTGAGCCAATTTCCTTCGGAACCTATGTCTCAGATACGCAGCAAGTATTTCAACGTCTTACCTTCTCAATGAAGTATATCCGGCCAGCTTCCGCGTTCGAGGTTGTCTAGCTACTCGAGCGGGCGTGAGCGTGCTATCTGTTCGATAGAGGGGTGAAAAGGTTCGATAGAAGTGAGCATACATCGAGTATATGCGGCTCACTGAAGATAAAGCGATTTCGTTGTATGTAAGTACTTTATCAGAGGTGAAAATATACAGTTCTAAAATCTTGACATAACAGTCATTGATTGCTTCAGAAAATAAGAAACCGCTACACCATTGTGCCAGCGTCATTAGGAATCGAACCCAATACGACTATACCTCCGACCACACGTGCTTAACATCGGCAAATCTGGAAAGATCATCCTACAATTAGAGTTCCATATCTGGCGTATCTTGCGCATTTCCTGCTTATCGCAGAGCTGAACTGCTTACCTTGCTATAAGCAAGGAATGCGCCGACATGCTAGTGGTCAGAATAAATGGCAGTTCTAGCCGCTGATCCTGGAGAAGTATTAACTGTATCTCTAACAAACTACAAGTTGCGAAAAGATGTTTGCTGTGAGGCTTGGTCTTCTAATCACATGCTTTAACTTTGGAGACTGAAGATCTTCTATCAGATCAGCTGTTATGGTAAGGTCAATCGTTGGCGTGGTCAAAAATGCTACTTATTCTGACCACCCGCCTGCATGGTGAGCAACTCAGTCCTGTGATAAGCAAAACATCCGCCAAGTGGACAACTTAGCAACTCGAACGCCGATTTTATTTCTCAATGACTTTCAAAAGGATCGACATGGCGACTTGTATGACGAGGACTATTCACACCACCGGAAATCTGACCTCGAGATGATGCGTCTTGGTCAAGGCTCGAGTATCTGAAAGGCCTCGAGTGAATAACCTTGCTATCACAATGTTATCAATCTAGTTATAAAAGTCGATTTGGCTACAACTTCTGCTCACCTGGCGCATAGCAATTGGCATGGGCTCATCGTGCTCCCACCTGCTAATCTCGCGCATCCCGCGCATAATTTGCTCAAGTTTCAATCTCATATACCCCGACGAAGTTCCCTCAGTTGATATTAGAATAATTCCAAATGAAGATGAAAGGACGGATAAAAGAATCAGGAAGGCCGAGTTTGGGTATTGGTATAGAGAACCGCTAATGTAGGGATGATAACACTACACATGTCAGTGCCTAGGATTATGGGGCTGAGATCATATATTATGGGGAAGTGACAGTCAAATTGCATTATGAGGGTGTGTTGGAGATTGCTGCAGCTACGCCTCTGCAGCCATGAGAGTTCACAGCCTCTGCAGCCTTCGCAGCCTTCCAAAGTCACTGAAGCGATGGAGATTATCTCCGTCACGCGCATACTCATATCAATGCCTATTTGCATGCTCGTTTGCATACCCATTTGCATATCCATTTGCATACCCATACCCATATCAATGCCGGGCCATGCGACAGCAAAATATTCGCCACATGGTTTGGGATATATCTTTTCAAAAGGTGTCTCCCACAAATATCCCACACCATTCCGAGGCGTAGCTGCAGTACCAAGCACCGCCCATGTGACAAATCAACATAGCTTTCACAGACATCATATACTGGCGAGTAGCCTTCACACCACTCCATAGAAAATTAGTCAATACTTCATAAACTTAATCTCAACAATCTCGAACTTTAAAACGACGAGCGAAGCCTCTACTCTACATCGAAATAACTTTTCACCAGGGCAGTCGGACATGTTCAGCATATGGAACCTCTCACCCCCATCAGACCTCTTTTGCACCCCCGTCGAGCTGGAAGCCGAGCGTGAGCGTGCTCAGGCCTGAGTATATAATGAATAGGTCAGGTCATTAGTGTCTTCCCTCTACTTTGTCCGGAAACCTTACACTCCTTGAATTTGTAAAACCTTATACGTTTCGCTTTGATACGCTCAGGAACTTGGGCCCATGGCTTCACTCGTGGACACTTTGACAGCGACGCTCTCCTGGCTTCCGAGTTTTGTTTTGCTGCTGCTGGGGACTCAGTTCAGTGTGAGGCAACACTTTGTAACCTCCTAGGCAGGAGGACACTCCCAGATCTGATTGTCATTATGCTCACGACCGTTAGTATTGGGCTGTGTTGGGCATCTACAATGTCTTCTTCCACCCCTCTCGCCCGATCCCCTGGACCTAAGCTCTGGGCCGCCTACCGCCTACCCTTCATCATCTCCATGGTGAGAGGCAATCTTGTTCATCAAACCAAAGCCTTTCACGCAAAGTACGGCGGCGTGGTCCGTATAGCACCCGACGAACTCTCATTCACTGCTGAGCATGCTTGGCGGGATATCTATGCTCATCGTGCCGGCCACCAGAACTTCCCCCAGGTGGCCAGATAGAACACCATACCCAGCCTTGGCACCAAAAAGCCTTGCCATATCCTGAATGCTAATAATGTCGATCATTCTCGTATCCGCAAGCTATTCTCACATGCGTTCTCAGAAAAAGCTATGGCGGAACAGGAGTCATTAATCCAATCGTACGTTGAGCTACTCATCAACCAGCTCCGAAAACGAGCCGAGAAGAGTCAAGGCTCTGCTCTTAATATGTCTACATGGTACAGCTTTCTGACCTTTGACATTATCGGCGACCTTGGTTTTGGAAAGTCGTTCAACTGCTTACAAGATGCGAAATATCACGCCTGGGTCGGAGTAGCTATGAGTCAGTGTGAGTTATGTTTTCCGAGCCATTTCATCCTCATTCATAGTGCATTATGAGTTGCAAGACATGTCGCAGGAGTCAAATACTGCCGCGACATATTTCACGACTCCAAGTTGGTCCCAGAAGAGATATGCTGACTCCGGAAATTATAAAGTCAAGGTCGCCACCTTTGCACTCGCGATGCACCATTATTCCCTCGGCCGATGGCTCCTGCAGAATTTTCTACCTCACAAGTTGTATAGCAACGTCGTCAAGCACAATCAATTCTGCGATAATATGGTTCGCCGCAGGTTGAATCTCAAAGTCGAAAGGCCGGATTTCCTCTCTGAGGTTTAGAAACATAATGATGAGAAGGGAATGACGATAGAAGAAATTGTCGAGACGTCGAAGATTTTGGTTGTCGCTGGCAGTGAGCCGGTATCGTTCACTCTTTCGGGAATCACCAGCTCCTTAGCCGGAAATCCTGTTGCGATGGAGGAAATTGTTAGGGAACGCGGAACTTTCAAAGACGAGTCTTTTATCACTTCCGGTGCAGTCTGCAAGTTACCATTCTTGAATGCTGTCATTGAAGAAGGATTGCGCCTTTTCCCATCAGCCCCTGATGGCTTCCGACGTGAGATACCCCCCGGAGGTGATGAAGTCTGCGGGGAGTGGTTACCGGAAGGAGTGAGTCTCAAGTCACCTGCGTCGTGAAACTCTGAGTACCATTCAAAGAAAAGCCCCGCTAATGCGCGCCTTTTTCATCTCAGACAATTGTGAAAGTCAGCGTGTGGGCAGCGTTCATGTCCTCCTCCAGCTTCGCTCGACCCACTGCGTTCCTGCCGGAGCGCTGGCTCGCCAATCAATCATCTTCTCCATCTGAATTTGACAACCACAACCGGAAAATATTCAACCCCTTCGGGCTCGGAGCTCGCAATTGTATTGGCCAGAATCTGGCTTGGATGGAGCTGCGCTTGATCCTTGCTCGTATGATTTGGAACTTCGATATCAGCCTCCCTACGGACTCACTGAAATTGGATTTGGAAAGTTGGAAGACATATTGCGTCTGGGAGAAGAAGCCAATTGAGGTGGTACTGACGCCTACCCAAGATGACGTCCTCCATCACAGTCAGATAGTTGAGTTAGCTAGCTGAATTGTGCTCCACTGTAACAGCGATAAGCCTCATCTCAAGTGGTAGTGAGCGGACGAGTCTTTACAATGAGGAAAATTCAGCTTTGAGATCGGAGAATTGAATTCGTTAGAAGCAGCGTTGATGTTACGATTGATGGTCATGCCAGAGTTTTTCATAATCGTGAATGTTAGCAAGTAGTCGCAATCACTGTTCAAGCATAATTGTGGAGCATTGCAGCGATGATGAACGATTAAGTACCTTAGCCAACGTGCGGATGGCTGCTACGGCAGCCTACCTGCTCAAACTTCTTCCCCCACGGCCTGGCCAAAAGTGCCCCTCTCAGATCTGTGCGCCAAAGCTGTCCGGTAACCGGGAACACTGCTACTAACCTGACGATTGCGCTATACTTCCCCAAGTCCCGATTTTAATGCTGCTCCGTCTTATACGCTCGGTGCGTCTAAGCAGAAAACTGTACCAATATCTCCGCTTTATCCTTGAGCGAGTACTTCGATCTCCTCAAAGAGTCAGCAGCAGTAGATGCAGATGCAGCCGAGTATGATAGAAGTCACCTTGCAATAGGCCCCAAGACCATCACGACAAACTATACCCTCGCCATATCAGGCACACAACAGGTTTCATGGCTTTACCTATTGCGCGAATTCGAATGAAGACTATGTCTACAAGAATCAGATACTCGACGACCGGTGCGCCTGAGTTATCCAACCAGTCTCTGCTCCTTGAGAGCCTCCTACCTTTTAGAACTGACCTACCTAATTTACATGGTCAAGGATACTAACGATGCAGAAAGACAGTACGCTCAGCCTCACTCGGACTAAAGCAGTCAACTTTTCCTGCTCGTCCCTCAATCCGAGAACAAAGGTAACGAGGTACGGCGCAGAAATACAAGTCGCTTGGGACAGTTCCGAGCTCTCGATCACGTTCGGCTACGCTGCTTGTCGTGGAATTCCGTGAGGCCTGCTATCTGGTGTCACAGACGAATAGCCGTCAAAAAACTCGTTGGAGCCTCTAACAATGATGTCCGAACGTTGCCCTTCTTTGGAACTCAATATGGAGCGCTACCTCGAAAATGAAATTACGAAGCAGTATGGCTCCTACATCAGTTTTAGGTGTAAGGACGACAAGGGAACGCCAATTGGGCCTCTCGCTCTGCTGCCATATGGCAATATTACTCTCACGCGACCTTCGAAGAAGTAGGCGAGCATTTTCAATGCCAGCTATACACCAAGTCTCTTTCGAACATGGACGGCGCTGGGGAACGCCGTCCTAGATGAGAAAGAAATTGATCCTGGCAGACATGGAATCGCCCGTCGTCACTATAAACGGCTGTGGTCGACATTCGCTTCAATCGGTGTGTGCATGAACAAATCCGCTTATTTGACCTCTTTAAATTTAGCTCATGCAGCAGTGTCAAGAGGCCCGTTGGACAAGGGAAGCAGGCAAGAGGCTGGGAGCAAGTTTGGGAAAGATGGGGGGGCCCATGTGGCTCGTGTTGATGCCTGGTTCCTTGAGAATTATGCTCAATTGAGTCCAAGCGCGAGCGGTATGCCTGCCATCATATTGAGTCATGCTAGGAAAGCTACACGACGCAGATTGCAGGGCACCATCGCTGCGGTGCTGATACCGGGTTCTTCTTCGAAATGTTTTGCACAGCAGCAATACAATTGGCGTTCCTCGGGTGATGGCGATGATCTTGAATTCCCTGAGTCAATAGGTGGATCTGCTATCTTGTTGCCTCCAAAATTTTCATCCAACTCATTTTCTGCAAGCCCGAGTGCTTAGAGGGAAATCAAGATCTCCCCAGAAAATGTCACGGTCGACTTTAAGACTGTCGCCATGACTGTCTTGACAGTCATGAACTCAACGACAGGCAGAAAAGTAGAAGGCCTCAACTTGTGCTCTTCTCTCGGCAGTCGTCTTCCTCGTCCGAGACATCTAGTAGTCGTCGCCAATTGCTCTTCGACTGTTAGATTATCCCTATTTCTTCACGTCGTCATATTCTGTCGTGCTTAGGACAGTGTCTTGCCCTAGGTATTATCGACCATTGGCCACAGATTGGGTCACCAACCTCACAGTGGCAAGCCAAGTTCGGTGTTGGCTTTTTTTTTTCGAAGCTATAGGCCGAGTGGCACATTCACGAGTAAGCAACTGCGGCTTCATAGCGGACACATGTTAGAATCCTTAACCTGCAGCTCCACCCAGTCACTGCCATTCATCATCAAAAGGTCTCTGTGTTTCGTAAGTTTGCATGCGCATGGACGAGTATAGTCGGTAGGTCTTCTTCGTGATCCTTCACCTGATGACTCTAATCTCGATGGATGGTTTTTGTTTCGCTCCTCGTTCCGCCAACTTAGGGTCTTTTTGATATTGTTTTCGTTCTTGATGATCCACCCACGACCATCAACAATGCTGGTTGATAGACTCTTCACTCACTTACCCTGTGAAATTAGCGATTAAAAGTCTACGACTCGACGCGATGATAGCTTGCCTCAGTCTTCGGCGACAGCATACCTCCCACCAGTTACCCTGTGCTTCGATACGATCTGAGTGAGGTATAGGATTCGCTGACTGTGCATCTATGCCTTTCGGACTAAGCGCGGCTCCCGCGAAGGGGCGTGAGCATAAGCCAGTCCAGTCGACTCCTATTCATACCAGCTGAGGAGTGCTCACAGTGACTGGTCGGTGCAAGTCCAGCTTGTGTATGGAATGAATTCCAGCCTAATAAAAGGTCTTCGTCACCACCTAGTCTGACCTATACCTAGCCATGGAATGCGCCAAAATTTGTCACTTCACTTGGAAGAAGGCATCATGTCCACAAATAGAGACCTACCTGAGGGGCTTCTATGCTACAGAGCACCGGTATTTCGCATGCTGATATGGAATCAGCATTGACATTGCGCCACTTTCCTTCGGCTTGACTCTCAGCTCCGATGTGCTTTTCCCTGACCCTGTGGAGGTTAAAGAGGAATTGGGTTACACAACCTACCGTCGCTTCTGAGTGTGGAGATGAAGAACCATGGAAGCATCAAGATTGCCGTGACGTGGGCCGCAGAATCAATCCGTCGAAAAAGCATCTGGAGCTTACTGAATGACTTCCAAGCGATACTATCTTACAATACTTAGACAAAGCAAGTCTAGATATGGCTGCGGACAACGTATCGTCAGTCTAGGTCTTATGTGCTCCAAACACAAGATTAACTCACCTTCTATAACACGCCACCATGAGTAACCAGATGCTGCCTTCGTCCAGCACATCTCCATTGAACCAAGTTTGCAATATAATCCACTTGCAAGATGAACTAAGAGTTTTGCATACCGCCTCTGAGTGTATGCCAATCTACTCGATCAATCTTTTTGCTATGCCCGGTCCTCCGATCTTGTGATACGGACTCTGAACGTCCGGTTGCAATTGCTCGCATGATCAAGGTATCATTTGCCCCAGCCATGTTCCTGGCCTTTCCATCCTCCAAAAACCCTGTGAACCAAGACTCTTCTTCCTCATTTAAAGGTAGACTGATCAACTCGACGCCTCTTGTTGCTCTAACTGCTCCTTGAGAGTTCACATGCACGAATTTTATCAGCTTCTCGAAGAGGACACGGTGATTCAGATCGCCTTGTGTCCGGGAGAAGTAGAAGGCTTCTGTGATGCTGACGCGACAAAGGGTCAGGAAGTAGGTCTCAAAGACTTTGCCCGATGTAATGGCAGGCGAGACAGTTTGGTAGTATGCAATGGGAAGAGTAGCATCGGAAGCATGCCGACAGAGAGTGTATAGTATTTCCTCGGGAAATGTAGGGACCAGCGACGGCTCTGTGAGATAATCTGAAGCTTTCTTTGCGAGATCTAGTCAGCGGCGCCACCATTAAGACTGTCATGAGTAGTTACCTCAAATTCTAGCCTGTCCAGGTGCCATATACCGTCGATGAACGTTCTGTATTTCCCCGGCAGGTAAGATGAGCTGGCAAAGTCTCTGGGAGCCTGACGGCTGTATTTCTGAAGGTCCTTGAGAAGATAGTATAAGGCGGAATGCTTGTGGTGGTCTGGAGAAGAGCTGCTAATGATTTGTTCGTAAAGATGCCTGAGTTTCTCGTGTGATTCCGCTGGATACGATTTCGAACCTGAAGACGTAAAAACATAAGCGAGGCCACATTTGAAATAGAATCTGTCTCTGATGTAGAACACACCCTTTTGAACGCCCAAGGCCTTCAAGAGCCGGTCGATAAACAGCTCATTCTCCAAGGAGCGACGTCTCTGTTCAATGTCATTGACCGCGGATTTCTCATATGCGAGATTCGAATTGTTCCCAAACACGACCTCGAAATCATCGAAATCGTCCATGACTGTTAGAGAACTATGTTTTGGAGGACGTGCTTTTGCACTTCAGTGTCGTTGATATCTCCGCAGCTTATAACCGATAAGGCTGACGGGTAAACAAACAAGTCGCGATCGCGACCTCGAGACATATGAAATTTGTAGCAAACTACACAGCAGTCCACCTCAATGGCTACCATATCGCCAACAAGGCCATCGCGGCGAGCTGCATCGCGTAAAAAAGTCGTTGTCGAAGAGTCGGACGATGAAACTATGGGGGGCATGGGTGGGGGGGAAGAGGATGGGGAGGAATTTACACCGGCACCACAGCGCAGTCCCAGGCGCCAGACGAGACGGAAAACTACGGAAGTGCCCTCGACTCCGCGAACTGCAGCTCGTGCTCGAAGAGCGCGAACCGGTGAAAGCGTTGAGCCTTCAGAGATCTTCGACACAGAGGTATCAATTAAGCCAGAGCCAGTATCTCCTACGAAGAGAGCATCCCCAAGGAAGCGCAAAAGCGCAGCGCCCACTAAAAGAACCCGCCCATCAGTTGCTGTAGACGCACTTACACCAATGCTCACTCCAATGCCGTCCACATCGCCAGAACCGTCTCAACTACATGGCGCTCCGTTGGCAGACATTACCAGTACCCTCAACGAGCAAGCACCGACAGCAAATAGTCAGAAGGAGTTCGTGGCTGTCAAGGCACTGGATACGATATTGGAGAAACCAATGGATATCGTCGTAAGATCAAGAGCTTTGGCAGTGCCCCAACAACTAGAGAATGCTGGCCCCAAGTCGCGAACTGTCATCCAGTATCTCATCCTTAAGAACTTCAAGAGTTATGCTGGTAGACAGGAAGTTGGACCTTTTCACGCTTCCTTTTCTTCTGTTGTAGGGCCTAATGGATCCGGAAAGTCGAACGTGATCGACTCCTTGCTGTTTGTCTTCGGCTTTCGAGCAAGCAAGATGAGACAAGGCAAAATATCTGCCCTGATCCACAACTCGGCAGCTTTTCCCGATCTAGATCACTGTGAAGTGGAAGTGCATTTCCAGGAAGTCATGGACCTTGTACGTTTGAAATAATCCCTGATCAGACAATGACTAACGTCTCGTAGCCAGATGGGAAGCATGAAGTCCGTCCGGATTCCACCCTGATAATCTCTCGCAGAGCCTTCAAGAATAACTCCAGCAAGTACTACATCAATATGCAAGAGTCCAATTTCACGACAGTAACAACGCTTCTGAAGGAGCGAGGCGTTGACCTTGACCACAAAAGATTCCTTATCCTGCAGGGAGAAGTCGAGTCCATTGCACAAATGAAGCCTAAAGCTGCCAATGAACATGACGACGGTTTGCTTGAATACCTGGAAGACATCATTGGCACCTCAAAATACAAGTCTCCAATCGAAGAGTCGGCGACGGAGGTAGAAACGCTCAATGAAGTCTGCACAGAGAAAAATTCTCGAGTCCAACACGTTGAAAAAGAGAAGAACGGTCTCGAGGACAAAAAGAACAAGGCTTTGGCTTACATTCAAGATGAGAACGAGCTTGCCTTGAAACAATCTGCTCTGTACCAGGTCTACATCGGCGAATGTGGAGACAACCTCAAGGTGACAGACGAAGCCATTGGGCAAATGCAGTTTCACCTCGACGCAGAGCTCGAAAAGCATCGGGGCAACGAGGATGGCATCAAGAGCATCGAGAAGAAATATAAGCATGGCGCCAAGGAGTACGAGACCTTGCAGAAAACGACACAGGCCGTCATCAAGGAGATGGCAAAATATGACAAGGAGCATGTGAAGTATGAGGAGAAGAAGAAGTTTCTAACAAACAAGCAAACCAAGCTCGAAAAAGCGCTACAGTCAAGTCGACTATTAGGTTCTGAAGCGAACAGCCTAGCACAGAAGCATTCAGACGATATCGAGCGCAATACGAAAGAAATTGCTGTCTTAGAAAAGAGTATGAGTGAAGAGGAAAAGGAACTATCAAAAATTCGAGATGCCTTGAAAGGAAAGACCCAGGCTTTCTCCGACCAGATATGCGCCAAGCAAAAGTCTTTGGAGCCTTGGAACGAGAAGATCAATGAGAAGCAATCAGCCATTGCTGTCACCCAGAGCGAGCTCGAGATCTTGCGTGAAAAAGCTTCGGCGGGGGCCGTTGCGCTTGAAGAGGCCCAAGAAAAGATCAATTCTCTTGCGGAAAGCCGTGAAATTAAAGAAGGCGAGATCAAGAAGATCAAGGCGCAAAAGACGCAGGTGGAAAAGGAGGCTGGCAAAGTTCAGGCCGAGCTAACCAAATTAATGCAGAGCGAACCTGAGATAAGATCACAGCTGTCCGGGGCCCGACAAAAAGCAGACGAGGCCAGAGCCAGTTTGTCAAGCACCCAAAGTCAAGGCAACGTACTCAGTGGCCTGATGCGACTGAAGGAATCAGGACGGATAGAGGGTTTTCATGGACGACTTGGTAATCTAGGCACAATCGACCAGAAATACGACGTAGCCATATCTACAGCCTGTCCGTCGCTTGAGAACCTCGTCGTGGATTCGGTTGAGGTGGGCCAGCAATGCATTGATTACCTGCGCAAGAACAATTTGGGAAGAGCCAATATTATCTTGCTGGATCGTCTGGCAAAAAGGGATCTCTCTACGATCGAGACGCCGGAAGGTGTACCGAGACTGTTCGATCTTGTGAAGACAAAGAACCAACTATTCCGTCCTGCTTTCTTCAGCGTTCTACAAAATACTCTGGTGGCGCAAGACCTCGAGCAAGCAAATCGAATCGCATATGGTGCTCGAAGATGGAGGGTAGTCACCCTAGATGGGCAATTGATCGATGTCTCTGGAACGATGAGTGGCGGTGGAACTCGTGTTGCCAGAGGTGGCATGTCATCCAAGCTTGTTGCAGAAACCTCAAAAGAGCAAGTGTCGAAGCTGGAAGTTGACCGTGATCAGCTAGAGCAAGATCTCCAGAAGCACCAACATAAGCATAGGGAGCTTGAAGCTTCTCTGAAAGAGCTTAATGATCAGATTCCTCAATTGGAGACGGCCATTCAGAAGACTGGCTTGGAATCAGAGAGCCTAAAGCGAAACCTAGCAGATGCTCAGCGTCGGGTGAGCGAGCTAATGGCAGCACAGCCAACGAGTAATTCCGACGATGCTCGTATCAATGTCTTGGAGAAGCAGACCTTGAAGCTCCGAAAGGATGTCGAGAAGCTACGAGCAGAAACGGCTGGTCTCGAACAGGAGATCCAGGAACTCCAAGACAAAATCATGGAAACCGGTGGTGTGAGGCTCAGAGGGCAGAAAGCTAAGGTCGATGGCTTGAAAGAGCAGATCGAGACTCTCATGGAAGAGATGTCCAATGCTGAGGTTGCCAAGTCAAAAGCTGAAAAGCAGAAGATCAAGCACCAAAGTTCACACGCGGATGCTGAGCAAGAGCTTGCTGCTGCCGCCGAGGAACTCGCCAGTCTGGTCAATGAGGTCAACAAACAGGCCAATGACGCTTCCGCGTCCAAGCGCATGGCAGAAGAAGCACAGGAGGCGCTGACTGCTAAACAAGAGGAGCTTGCTGCTTTGAAACGGGAGCTGGATGACAAGACTGCTGAGTTAAATGAGACTCGAGCTGTCGAGATCGAAATGCGCAACAAGCTCGAAGAGAATCAGAAGATCCAGTCTGAGAACCAGAAACGACTCAAGTACTGGGACGAGAAACTCGGCAAACTGAGTATCCAAAGCGTCAGTGACCTCGGAGAGGAACAAGCGGCAGAAGAATTACCTCAGTACACCAAAGATGAGCTTGAAGACATGGACAAGGACACTCTAAAGGGTGAGATTGCAATTCTCGAGGAAAAAACCCAAAATGTCAACGTCGAGCTTGGCGTACTGGCTGAGTACCGCCGCCGCGTCGAGGAACACACTTCACGCAGTAACGACTTGCAATCGGCCGTGACGCAACGAGACACTGCAAAGAAGCGTTGCGATGAGCTTCGCAAGCTCCGTCTCGAGGGTTTCATGACCGGTTTCAGTCTAATTTCTTTGCGATTGAAGGAAATGTATCAAATGATTACAATGGGCGGAAATGCTGAATTGGAGCTCGTCGATTCGCTTGACCCTTTCTCTGAAGGCATCCTTTTCAGCGTAATGCCGCCGAAGAAATCGTGGAAGAACATCTCGAATCTTTCCGGCGGTGAAAAGACGCTGAGTAGTCTGGCTTTGGTGTTTGCTCTGCATCACTACAAGCCAACTCCACTGTATGTGATGGATGAGATTGATGCCGCGTTGGATTTCCGAAATGTTTCCATTGTTGCCAGCTATATCAAAGAGCGAACGAAGAATGCACAATTCATTGTCATCTCTTTGAGGAATAACATGTTTGAGCTGGCTTCTCGGCTGGTCGGTGTGTACAAGGTCAACCATATGGTAAGTCCGTATCCAGTAACATATCGAGACGGTTACTAACATTCGACAGACCAAGAGTGTAACGGTGGAGAATAGAGATTATATTACCGGCCGAGCATAGGCACAAGACTGTCTCGTCTGGACTGGCGTTGGCGATGATTCCTGGCCTCACCTTGCAGATACATACGATACATATGAAGCGAATGGAGGCTGGGGGTCCGGCATACTGCGAGGGTGAAGCAGCGGCGTCTGACATGACGAATATGCATTGTGTACATAATCATAACTCGAAGGGTATCAATTACTTTTGGTTTACCTACCAGAAATCATCTTTGCCAGTCTTCGTTCGACAAAGCTTGAGCTGCATGAGTATATGCTATACCTCTTGCATCCCCGTCTTCCAAAGACGTAACCTAAGCATTTCTGCATTCCTGGCTTGTGAACTCTTGTCCCCGTGCGTGCTGTCCTTCGCTTCAGTGCTGCATGCTAGCCTGTTGACTAGTAGTAGGCTGTCCAGTTCACCTTCTTGCGTTTCAACCCTTCTTTTCTTCTTTCACCTTCGTCTCCTCTTTCGTTTTCTGTCCGTCGCCCGAACCCGCACCTTTCTTCTTGGCCTTCCCCTTCTTTCTCCCACTCCGATCTCTCTTCTTCAGCCCGCTCATCCCTGACTTCCAAACCTCTGCATACTTTACGAAGAACCCTTCCAATTCATCTGCTTGCACTACGGTACTTAATTTGATTTTGTCCTTCTTCTTCTCCTTCGACTTGCCGTTCGTTGCTCGTATCAGGACTGGAAGAGGATGCGGGGGGTGCAGGTCGGGAAAGGGCGAGGAAGGGGGGAGAGGTATGTCAGTTGCGCCAGATGGGAGGTCTGGAGGTGACACTGGGGCAACATATCAGCGGAAAGGTGAGATTTGAGCAAGAGAGACCGAGGGACGAGACTGGGAACATACGGCGTTTCTGGGTGAGAAAGACAGAGCCGTGGGCAGCGACGCGGCGGGATTCGAAGAGGGAGGAAAGTCGGTTTAGGAACTGGACTATTAGCAAGAAATCTGCGCACTTGGATTGGAGGTTTGTGTACCTCATCTATGCTGAGATGTCCAGAAGCCATGCATGCGTAAGACAGTGTTGCGCATTGCTGGTTGTGGGGTACCCAAAATGTACTAACTCGTATTGTACGAGATATCTTACACTAGCGGTAAAACTCAAGATTTTCGCTCGTTCAGAATTTGAACAGCCGACTTGTCTTTCTATCTCTTTCATCGACGAACAACGTCGTGGTGGATCGCATCCACACTGGTGTCTATGACATGGAACAGCTGTAGTAGTGGTGATACATAGCGTCGAGTTTACCTGCTGACTCGAGGGAAATTGGGATTCTTGCTCGAATGTCATTGGTTGCACAAATCATGCTCGCCATGCTTTGGTAAATAGTCATCATTCTATTCCTTACAAAACAGTTTCGATTCTTTGGAGCTCCCTTGAATTGCTGCCTGACCCTTTTCAAGCGTGACCACTTCTCTTTTCAAGATGTTGCCTAGAGTCGTTGTTTCTCCTTTTGAAGGCCTTCTCAGTTTACCTTTGCAAAGGAAGGAGCTGCGATCTCAGACCTTGGTGTTTATTAGAGCGAAGGGGCGACTAGCTGCGAGAGATACATACGCTTGCCGTTCTCCATTTCCTCGTGCCGAACGCCATACACTCTTTGCACGTTATCAAGTCTACACGTGGCAGCACACTCTCTTGCCTTCTCTTTCAAGCCACATCTACCTTTCATTATGAGTCTACTCATGTCGCTCGCTTTCGTCCTCCTGGCTGTAGCCTTGCAGGTGTCCGGCCAATCCACGATTGAGCCACAGCCCTATTATCACACGGTATCCGGGAATTTTAGCAACAATTCAGACTTCTGGCTGCATGCCACACCTGTGCTTCGACCTCACTGGTGGTTCGACTACGCCCCACTTGTCCGTCGACAATATGCGGACTATTGGTCTGGCTGGAAGAACATAAGCTACATCTTTGCATTGTACGTCTCTGTCTTAGAAGCCTAATCGATGCATTTTAACCCGGTGATAGCGGTGACTCCTACTCCAGCACCAGCTTCAACATCTCAGGGGAACAACCCAATCCTAGCAACCCCTTGGGCAATCCATCATACCCTGGCTCCACCTCCTGTGATGGTCCCAATTACATTGACTTCCTGACGACCACATACAACGAGAGCTTCATTCAGACCTACAATCTAGCCGATGGTGGAGCCACGATAAAGGAGTCGATCGTCAAGTCGGGCTTTGGACCAACTGTCCAAAGCTTTGAGAACCAGGTTGAAGATGAATTCCTCCGCAATTACGTCAACAATTCCAAAGTCCCATGGACTGCTTCCAACAGCCTGTTCACCGTCTTCTTCGGCATCAATGGCGTGACCAATTCTTTCGCTCCTTTTGCATCACACAACGACTCTGTGAACTACGAGCTCGTCAAGACATATGAAAGCCTCGTCGACGAGGTTCGTGTCTCTCATTCTCAACATGATCATTATCTAATAGTAACATCAGCTGTACGCCGCCGGAGCGCGGAATTTTCTTTTCATGAATGTCCCTCCAGTCGATCGTTCACCGGGCACACTTGCAATGAGCGCGGATGATCAATCTGCGGAGGCCAGCTTTATTGGAGCATACAATTTTCGGCTTGGAGCCCTTGTTTACAATCTAGCCCTACGCCACACCGATACGACCTTGTTCACATTCGACACGAACTTCCTATTCACCAGTGTCTTAGACGACCCGTCGCAGTTTGGAGAGACAGCCGGATACCTGAATACAACCAGTTACTGCAAGGCTTATGAGAAGTAAGTCCCTTCTAATCATCACGGGGACCTATCCTTGGAGCTGACTAGTCATTCAGTGGCACGTCATCCTTGACGTCCTTCATTCCATCGTGCGGTATTCAGGTCAACGAGTATTTTTGGCTCAACAATCTCCACCCAACTTATCCTATGCATAATTTCATGGGCTCTCAGATCGCAAAAATCCTTTCAGCTTGACACTTGGACTTTACTCGCTGTCAAGTCACCCATTTCCAAGAATTCAATAGGATATCGGCATGCTTCTGAGAGCATCGCTCAGCAATAGGAGGTCGAATTGTTTGGTTTCTTTGGCCGGAATAGATGACGCTGTATAAGTGAGGAGCGCCCAAGAAGCCATGGCATAAGCAGGCATGCTTTCTTGTCAGCAATCACTGCAAAGTTAGCGATAGCACATCATCATATCCTCTAAATGTAATATTTCTGCACTAGCGTCGTATCCTTGTATTGTCGCCTTACTCTAACCACGCGACACAACCAACTTAATTCATTTTCTGTGCGTTGGCTCTCACGGCAACCACTGGAACTCTCAATGTCAAACTTCGATCCCAATGCTATCCTACGCGGTGCCCAGTTGACCGTAGTCGGGGGTTCGCAACCCAACAACCCCAAATCGGCGCTGAAAGCTGAAAAAGATACCAGCATACCGCGCTCTGCAAAACCCTGGCCTCTTCAAATATGAGCACTACAGACAGGCAGCAATTGCTGTCTGTGCGGGCATCGCCATCAGAATTCTTGTTGCAGTTCCTGTACGTTATTTGAACGCTCATACTTGGCAGAGGTGCTAACATGGCGTCTGCTCCCATAGATAATCACGGTCAAGGTATCGCTATGGGCCCTCGGCTTCTTCGTCAACTTCGACAGCGTGACATGGGATGACAAATTGGTGGGTGGGATGGACTTCCTGGCAAACTCTGTCCTGCAGGTTCCATTCTTCCTCATGAGCTTAATGCGGTATATCACGCCGACCTTGGACCATATGTGAGGAGTTTACAATCCAGCTGCTTCCGCTAGTCGGTGCTGACCAGCACAGGTTCATGGATTCGCTGCAATGGGTCGACCAGACATACTACGCAAAGCACAAGTCAGAGGATCCGAAGACCCTACGCGCGACATACTTTGCAGAATTACGGATGTACTCAGCACATGGCGATACAAGCAAGCATAGAGCTCCAATGGACGCAGCTTTGGCTTTTCTCATGCGGTTCGGACGAAGAGCCGGTATATCACTGGCCATATATGCGCTGTCATACCTGCCCATCGTTGGACGTTTTGTTCTTCCAGCGGCCAGCTTCTACACTTTCAACAATGCTGTAGGGCCCATTCCGGCTACGATCATCTTCGGCAGTGGTATCTTTCTGCCCAGGAGATATCTCGTTATGTTCTTGCAGAGCTACTTCTCGTCGAGAAGCTTGATGAGAGAATTGGTACGTCTTCGAAAACAGAAATTTATACACCCTCTTCGCAAAGCAGTCGACTGACTTGCTTTATAGCTCGAACCCTACTTCTCCCGAATCCGATTCACGAAGGAGCAAAAGAAGCATTGGTTTCATGACCGCGAGGGCGTGCTATTCGGATTCGCTCTAGGGTTCTACATCTTTCTGAAAATACCTCTCCTCGGTGTCTTGATCTACGGTATTGCAGAAGCATCGACGGCATATCTGATTACCAAAATCACAGATCCTCCGCCATCTCCGGCGTATAGCGAGAAATTTGCAGAAAGTCAAGTCGAGTGGAAGAACAAGCAGAAGTTCCTGGAGCTTCCGTTGCACAACTTGGATGCGAACAATGCCGATACGGTAGGGAAGAAACCGATAGAGACATTTGATTCTCCTGGCAAGAAGTTCTCATAGGCTTTGGGAGGAAGTACATCCAAGGCAATAGGTAGGACAATTCAGACAGCACGATGCACATTCAAGTATGATGCTCGAGTGGAATCGACTTGTACCAGCAGAAAGCGTCCTCGAAACGGACTTTGATCGCAACTTCACATCTCATTTGCCTCTTAGTCATTTTTTATGAATGCCTTTTTTAATTGGTTTCCCTTTTGTCATTTGCATGAGTTGTGAGTTAGTGGGACTTCTACTGATAAGCGGCATATGCCTCTTATCAGTATTCGAAAGTTGCATGTCATTTTACAGTACCTTGTCTGCTTATCTCGCAGATGGAATTCTGGGAGCTTGGCCCAGATCTGCTTGATTTGCGGGGTCATACTCTAGTCAATTGACTTCCATTACCCCGCGACTTCTCTCTCCCCGACCTGCATTTGATGCCTTTGACTATTCCAGTCACGTTTCAAAGCCTTGAACACACAACATTTCACACTAGAGTCGTCTCTCCAGCAACATGGGGCTTACAGAGATACGGACCGCCGTCAAGGTCGACCTGAAGAAGCCAGCCGATCAGCAGCCCGTACTTCATGTTCGTTGACCGGTCCATACAATTCCTCAAGCATACACTGATTTTCCTTAGAATAGATGGCATCCAGACGGCATGAACTCCTTTCCACCATCCTTCTCAACTGCAATTGACCTCTCCTGCAGTTCCATTCGCCGCCAAAGTTAAAGATGGGGAGATCTTCAAGGTGGAGTGTGTAGATTGGACAGGAGGGCAGATTGGCAACAACGATAGCGCGGACGATATGAAGAACAGTCAGTCATCTTTTCCGACCCATTACTTCCTAATATATACTGCATCTGGGGTTGTAAAACGTGCCCTACGCGCCAAACACTCCCAGGACACGTCCCATGACTCCAAGTTGGTCCCAGAAGAAGTATGCTGACTTCATAAATCGTAAAGTCGACCTCACGAAGATTCACTACCTATCTGGCCCGTTTGAGGTTGAAGGCGCCGAACCTGGAGATGTCCTCGTGGTGGAGATCCAAGATGTTCAACCATTCCAAGAGCAGCCTTGGGGCTTTACGGGCGTATTTGACAAGGACAACGGAGGAGGCTTTCTTGACGAGATCTACCCGAACGCGTAGGTCTCCGTTATTAGAATATGTCCCTTCGCATCTAGTAATTGACAGCTTACTATTCACTAGCGCTAAAGCAATCTGGGACTTCGAAGGCATCTTCTGCTCCTCCCGCCACATCCCTCATCTCCGATTTCCTGGTCTCATCCACCCGGGCATTCTCGGCTGTGCTCCCTCCGCCGAGATTCTCGCTGAGTGGAACCGCCGCGAAGCCCACCTCATCAGCACCACCGAACTCAAACGTATCGTAGCGCAACCTCCTCAACCCCAGAATGTCCACGCTGGCTCCGCATCCGGCGAGCTGAAAGAAAAAGTCGGCAAGGAAGGCGCGAGGACGATACCCGGCCGCCCAGAGCATGGTGGCAACTGCGATATCAAGAACCTGAGCCGCGGCAGCAAAGTCTTCCTCCCGATCCACGTCCCCGGCGCGAAATTCAGCGTTGGCGATCTACATTTTAGCCAAGGCGACGGGGAAATCAGTTTCTGCGGCGCCATCGAGATGGCAGGAGTCATCACGATGAAATTGTCAGTGATGAAAAGTGGCATGAAGGATTTGGATATGAAGAGCCCGCTTTTCCTGCCGGGACCTGTAGAGCCTCACTACGGACCGGGCAGATACCTGACTTTTGAGGGATTCAGTGTGGACGAGAAGGGAGTGCAGCATTACATGGATGCTACCGTCGCGTACAGGCAGGCGACGCTGCGGTGTATCGAGTATTTGAGGCGATACGGTGAGTCTGCATATCCGGCGTAACGGCTGAACGGAAGCTGACTTTTTACAGGATACTCTGACTACCAGGTCTATCTCATGCTGAGCTGTGCGCCGATCCAGGGCCACGTTGGGGGCTTGGTGGATATTCCAAACGCCTGCATGACGTTGGGCCTTCCGATGGACATCTTCGATTTCGACATTTCGCCCACGGGCCCTGCGAAGAAGATCGACATGGGGGCTTGTGCTGTCGCGAGTAAGTGAAGATGGGGGGTTATTCGAAAGCCTTTGGATGGCGGTGTGGTGAGGGGGAAAGGAACTATGTACTCCGTAAGCAAGATTGATTGGGATTTAGCCCTGCTTATATGTGCGAGGAAGCTGGCGATCTTCACTGCACTTTAAGTGGTCAATTTCAATTGGACTACGTATGTATTCGAGTCCTGCGTGTGTAATGCGAATACCGTTAATCATTCTGACGCCTCAGAATCGAGGAAAGGGTGTTCTCGATGAATTTGATCTGTCGATTTCCTTGCCGCGAGACTGTCCACTCTCGGGCCTCGGGTCTTTTTTTTTTTCAACAATGTAGTCAAGATCGCTATCGTTCTTCATCCGCTCCATCCCCACACGCCAGATGCTCATCCGCTTACTTCCAATGCTGCCCGCATCAAAGATTTCCGGCGCCTTGTGTACATTGGTCGATCACGTCGCCGAGCTAATCCTTGTAGTATTCGGGGCAGTGTGTTGCCTTAGATGAAGGACTTTCGCTGACGTCGAAGTTACGGGGGTAATAGAAGCCAAGATCCTTCGAGGAACAGCCGGTCTTGCTGATGCCATTTTCATGAATGTATGCGTACAAATGGCCTGGTCAGATTGCGAAAGAGTGACGGCATGCAGTTTTTGTAAATGCAATTTTTGCAATGTTCAACGCTTTATTTGAAGAACATCTCGGGCGATCAGCCCTAAGTTTCCCCCCCAAGGATGGTTCCTATCCCGTCAATCCACCCCTAGCCATTTTCCTCGCGCGCTGATCCCGCCGGTTGTGATTCGCTCGCGACCCTTTATTTGCGTCCTTCCTCTGTCTCGCCGCCTGCGTGTCTCTATCGTCGGATGGCCCTGCTACGCTGGCACCACCGCGGCCTCTTCCCCTACCCCTTCCTCTCCCACCCCTCCCGCCCCTTGCGTTGCCCCCCACGTCGCTCTCCTCCGTCCCTTCAGCCCCGGAGTCTGCCGTCCAGGACGATCTCCCAAGTTGCGTCTGATTGGCAGCGCCCCCGCTCATCTCGTACTTCCTCTCCAACCTCTGAAGCCTTCTCGGATCTCTACCCGCCATGATACCCCATCCCTCGATCGCTTCATCCGTCATGCCCGTCTCACCTTTCAGCGCTGCTCTGTACTTTCCCCTCCGCGTATCCGAGTCGCGGTTAAAGACCTCGGGGCTCATCTTGTACGCATTGAACAACGTCTCTTCGTGCACCTCCTCCTTACGCTCTTCGGCATTGTCGTCGTTCGTAGTGTCAACGGTGCCGCCGACATCTTCGGCGTCGTACGTGTCGTCGCGCTCGTCGTCATCAGAGTCGAAGGCTGCGAGTGCGGAGAGGATTGCGGCTTTTTGATCCGAGGGGCGCTGGGCGGCGAGGAGCTTGTCGGCCGTGAGGTCGGCGTTTCGGCGGCCCAGGGCGAGTTTGGAGGCATCGACGGCGAGACGGTCGAAGTCGTCGTTGTCGTGGATGTTTCGTCTGATTGGAAGGAGCGGTGGGGTCGAGTGTGGTTCGAGGCCGGGTGCGAGGTCGTGGGCTTGGGTTTGGGGGGTGATTCCCTCGGGTAGGTTTTCGGTTCGGTCTGAGACGCTTAGATGCTGCGGTAAGCTATCGTCGAGGAGATGGGCGGTAACTTGCTCGGTGTCGTCGCCGTATTCATCGAGTAGCTTGACGACGAATGCCGAACCCAGATCCGGGAAGAGATCTTGGACTTGAGCCACGAGGCTTAGTTTGTGGACATAGATACCGCCAGATGAGTCGTGGCCGTACTGGTCGTCATCTTTCCGTTTGCCTTTGTCAATCTTCCTCCTGGCGGGCTTCTTTGGCTGGCCGTCAGGCAACTTCTCAAACCCTTTCAGACTTTCGATGAGGGATTTGGCCCTTGCAGCCTCTGGGCCAGCGGTCCTAGTCCGGATTTTCTGTAGAAAGGGCGTAGATTCGACTACCGCTTTGAGCAAAAAGTCATCGCCTGGTGTGGCTTTCAGACTGTACAAGTGATCTAGCAGGGTAGACATTCGGGCTTGTTCGGGCTCCATGAGGCTCAATAGACAAAAGTATGATACAGCTACAATCTTCTGTCTTGGCATCTTGGCTTTTGAGTTCTTGTACGCTGTCGAAAGAGCATCGACTAGATCGGACCCGAGCATAAGGAATTGACCGTAGGGGTAGCACGTTCTGAGTAAACCCATCACTAAGGCTAGTAGCTCCTCCGAGTCGCCACTTGTAAGGCCACTTTCCAATTCTAAGACCAAATTGGCTTTATGAGTACGCATAGACAGCCGTTCATCCAAAGCTTCCTGCTTCCATACGCCGACAAGCAGCCTGCGAAAGACTGCGCTCTTGGCGTAGACGCGGCTCAGGTCTGCAAGAAAACCCCAATCCAGCATTGGTTCGGGAGTAGGCCGCACTTCACTCAGCATTCGATGAATGAGCAGGAAGGCTTTCTTTCTTAGGTCATTCTCCTTTGCATCCGTTGGTTCGGAGGTGTTCTTGGCATAGGAAACGAGAAATTGAACAAAAGAACGATTCTTTGTGGCCTTGAGGCTGTAAGCTTTCGTGGACAGAAGAAGATGGCTTTGAGCCAATAGAAGCCAAGAATCCAAACATATTTGCCAATCCTCTGGCATGATGCTTTTCCTCAAGCTTATAGGTGGAAAAGATAGCCATGGTATATCCATGTCGGCGGACTGCTCGTTCAGATGAACTAGGAAAGAACTCGGTGTTTTTAGACTGAGCTTTGCTTACAAGGATAAAAGGTGTTTCAGGATCAGGGGAGGGCACGTTCTTTTGTTGAGATGTCTCGATCAAACATCAACCAACGAAGTCGTGACGGTAGTTGAAAAACCTTCCTGGAGGGCTGATAGGGCTGTCAGGAATGGCGGCGGTGGCGGGTACCTAGAAGTACCATAGGGCCCGAGCTTAGGGTCAACCTACCTTACCTGAGGCTGAAGTTCCCGGCCCGTTGGGTACCTTCCGCCGCAGGCGTTAGGCTTGTATCTGATATCACACTGCCAAACCATGATCCGAATATCGCGAACGTCCAACACGTTGATCGTCCGGCTGTCATGCGTTTCTTGCTGTGGCTTTGCACCCTTGGTGCCCTCGTAACCTCCACATCTGCCCTGTGGCCTCAGCCCCAACAATTCGAGCATGGCTCGTCAACTTTGTGGCTCTCACCCAACATTCAGCTCGTGCACACATACCGAACGGCCTCATCTCAGCCTCTCGACTGGCTCTGGACTACTCTGCAACAGCTGATCTCGTGATCATCCTCCCAGCGCTGCTTTCCTAGCCTTAGCACTGACTCAGCGTCGCAGCTTTCCTCATAATGTCACCTCGCCAACAAAGGGCCAGGATTCATCGGAAACTTTGCTCCAGCCCGCATTTGACCGCATGAAGCACAACGTCCTAAATCGTAGCTTCGTACCCCGGAAATTTTATCCGAGAGGTGTACAGTTCGAGCCGGTCGCGGATGACTCAAAGCGGTACATTGAGCAGCTGGTCATCGAAGAAGACTCGCGCCATGATCTAGGGGATGACGAGCGCTTGGATAAGTCCGAGGCATACATGATTGAGGTCTCGGATGATGGCAGCGCAGTGATCAAGATTGCTTCCCAAGCTGGGGGACTACACGCGCTTGAGACGTTTGCTCAACTTTTTTTTGCCCATTCCACTCCAAAGGCTGGCTTCTACACGCCCTACGCTCCTCTCTCGATCAAAGATGGACCAATTTTCGGACACCGAGGTCTCAATTTGGACGTTTCCCGCAACTGGATTCCGCCCCCAGATGTAATGCGTACAATTGAAGCTATGGCCGCCAATAAACTCAATCGATTGCACATACACGCAACCGACGCCCAGTCTTGGCCTCTCGAGATACCATCCCTCCCAGAACTAGCAACCAAGGGTGCATACAGTCCCTCCCAAATCTGGCGTACAGAAGATTTGGAGGCTGTCCAGCGCCATGGTACGAGCTACGGTGTGCAAGTATACGTCGAGATCGATCTTCCCGGCCACACTACGTCCATTGGTAATGCTTACCCGCACCTTGTCACTGCTAAGGACGTTCCATGGCCCGAGTATGCGCTGGAACCGCCGTCCGGTCAACTGCGACTCAATTCCTCTGAGGTTCCGCCTTTCATTGAGACCCTCCTTACCGATCTCCTTTCCCGTACATCACTGCACAGCTCCCTGTTCCATCTCGGCGGCGACGAGCTAAACTTGAATGCTTACCTATTAGACCCGACGGTCAATTCCGCTTCTCATCAAGTCCTTCAACCGCTAGTTCAGGCCTTTATCGATCACGTTATTACTCTCGCAACATCACATTCCCTGACAGTAATTATGTGGGAAGAAATGGTGATCGACTGGAATCTTACCCTCCCTCAAAACGTTATCATTCAAACATGGCGAGGCAGCGACGATAACGCTCTCGCTTCAATTTTAGACAGGGGATACAAGACATTATTCGGCTCAAATTCTCACTGGTACCTCGACTGTGGCCACGGCTCCTTCGTAGACCCGGAGCCGTCGAACCCAGACACCCCTGTCAAACCACCTTACCTAGATTACTGCGGTCCGTACAAGAATTGGCGGAACATGTATGCGTACGATCCAATAGCTTATATACCCAAGAGCCAAAGGCATCTGATCCTAGGCGGAGAAGCTCACTTGTGGGGCGAGCTTACGGACAGTGTCAATCTGGATGGCATGCTTTGGCCAAGGCTGGCGGCGGCGGCAGAAGTAATGTGGAGTGCCCCAGGAAAGAAGCCCGATGAGAGCACGACAAGGAGCTTGGCTGACATGAGGGAGAGGCTTGTGATGAGAGGGGTTGGCGCTGGGGTTGTGCAAATGGAATGGTGTCTGAGGCATGAAGGCGGCTGTAGGCTATGATTGATGGAACATCAGTGGCTAAGACTCAGGTACGACCAACAAAAATGCATGCGAATCATAATCGAAACTGTCTTTGTGTTGACTTCCCCATTCGCCCCCGATTATCTTGTTATTAGCACCCACAGCGATTCATAGCTATTCATTTACCATAGGGGAGACTTTCGGACACGCCCTCAAGCATTGCTCAAACCACCCTCAAAAGCGGTCCGTCTCTTCTTCCCAACCCGTGACATACCTCCACACTGTGTCGCCCTCAACCTTAAACCAAACCCTGGCTAGGCCCTCGCTCACAATCGTAGAAAAGGACAGAATCACGTCCCCCAGACAGTGACTTGACTGGGGTCTGACTGCGCTTTGATGAATAAAGGTGAGAGCAGTAGTCATCAAGGGCAGTTCATAGGTGTTCATAGGTGTTCAACACCCAGATGGGGTGCCTGCACAGCTATGTTTCAGAAATTGAAAATTGGGGACTTCTGGTGAGACTCCTGCTACGGGCATCGAGACCCTTCAATTGAAGGTTTGTTTTCTTTGAGTAAATGCTGCCTGCCTACCTCGCCTTCCTATTTGGTCACCTGGGCGTGCTGAGTGAGCTGATTATCAATACCAAAGGCCCCTTCGCCACATATGGTAAATGGCCCTTTCCGGATCCTTTGCCACCATTATACAGATGATTCCGTCAGCGATCCGAAATTATGATACGTGGGAGTTCGGAAGGATGTGCAACGGAGATAATCGGAATGGTGGGTGGTAGCCAATGACACGCTAAAGCTGCGCAGGTACTCGGTGCTGACGAAACTGCTTAATTGCTGCAGTCATAAGCATAAGGTAGTATTTGTCAAATCCCTAATCCTTAATCAGCCTTTGTCCTCAAGTTCAAAATGTGTCTGCTTCGGCCATGCGTCCGATGTCTTTCCCACTGTCCTTGCGCTATCTTGAATCTAAGGCACTGTCTATCTGTCTCTTTGGAGAGCGCCTTTCATGAATTCTAGTGTCCCAACCGGTGTCCCGTCGAGGGCTCATGAGATAATCACAACCGCAATCGCCTCTTCTGTACTCTCTACCATCTTCGTGGCACTTCGGATATACACCAGGTCGCGGATCAACCGCGCGATAGGCTGGGACGATTATGCCGCGCTCGTCACCCTACCATTCTGCATCGCCTACGCCGTCCTCCTAGGCGTCTCGACCCGCTATGGAATGGGCCTCCACGCCAGGGACTTCCCCGGAGACCTCAGAGAGCAGTACCAAAAGTGGATCTTCATAGCGTCCTGCACGTACTTGCCCAGTCTCCTCGGCTACAAGATGTCGATACTCTTTCTGTACCTGCGGGTCTTCGACGTCAATCGAAGTTTTCGATACTGCACTTGGGCTGTCATGTTCATCACGTTCGGCTACCTGTTCAGCAGTTTCTGGACTCAGATATTCGGCTGCCAGCCCATCGCCAAATACTGGAAGCCCGAAATCCCAGGTCACTGCATCCTCACGCTCAAGGCCGACTACGGTTACGGCTCGCTGAACTTTATAACGGATCTGTTGATATTCATCCTGCCACTTCCCATGGTATGGCGACTGCAGCTGTCTCGGAGAGACAAGATAGGGGTATCGGTCATCTTCATGGTTGGCTCCGTGTGAGTCCGATCCATCCTTTTGCATCCAGAGCGGCCCCAGCTGACTGTGCATTTAGGAACTGGGCCGTCGCCATCGTACGTTTCGTCTACGCGGTGCGAGACCTCACAGCGGCAGATCGTCCGTGGATAGCCGCCGAGACTTTCCTCTGGAGCATCATCGAGGTCAACACGGGTCTCATCTGCGCTTGCGTACCCGTCCTGAAGCCATTCTTCAGGCATATTGTCCCAAAAAGGGTCACCGATAGATCGTGGCCCTTTGGAAAGCGCAAGCGCAGCTGGAGTGGAGATGCGCTCAATGACCACAGAACGCACAGCCATCGGTCGTACATCGAGTTGGAGCATGGAAAAGGAAAGAGCCAGGATACTTCGAGGCAGGATATCTCGAGCCGAGATACCTCGACTAGCTCACCTACTGATCGGTAAACGCCTGAATCGTCGAGAGTCGGATGTAGTGTTATCTCTTCCAGGGCGAGGGGGAGGGCGATCTCAGGAGAGAGCTGGCTAAACATTATCCACCACTAGACTATTAGAATTAGCAGTCCAGACTAACTCATCCAGGCCTTTAAACGAGTTCAGGACCATGTACCAACGATACTTTAATTGGACTGGTCCGAGCTACTAGCCTAGACTCGTAGTCCAGAAAGTGGAGGCGGACTGTCGGGCGCCTTGGCTTTCGTAAGGTATCTACCCGATTGAGATTCAAAACAGCGCCACAGCAAACACCACGGTTCCTCCACAGTCCTCCTTGTTTGATTAAAGGGTTCCGCTTTGACTGCCCGTTTCATGCTCCAAATTGTGGGTCTCGCCAGGCGGCTTTCCCGAAAGACTATTCTTTTAGCGTATCGTATTCAAAATCCATTTCGCGCTCTTGACATTTAGTCTCGACCCCACCTCCATAGATTTAAATCATCAACTTTACAATTTTAGATCGGGTGAAAATCTTTTTAATGTATGAAATGGGTGTCTTATCGCCATGATTCTGAACATGTTAAGTTTAAAAAAATTCTATAAGAAATTGACTGATTTATGAAGTCTTATAAAAATTCAAAGGTTTAAGCGACATCGCCCGACAAATTTCTTTCTATTAATAATATCAAATTTCTAGTGAAAACGGTAGTTGAAAATTTAATATTCTACATGTATATTTTTGAGTAAACGATCTTGCGATTCTAAAGCTATAATAATTATCAAAATCTGATCTATAGTTGTAAAATTAATGATTTGTATGTATGGGGGTGGTGTCGAGATCAAAATGCCAAGAGCGCGAAATGGATTTTGAATACGCTAATTGTAAGCGCTCGTAGGATAGCTAAGTTCTAACAGATGGCGATCTATGCATCTTGCATCTTGCATCTTGCGACTTCCGAGCGCCGAGCGTCGAGCGTCGAGCGTCGAGCGTCGAGCGTAAGTGTACCTGCAGCATATCATTTCGCGTGTGCGGAGTATACTATTTTAAACCGTGGCAGGACAACCCTGCCGTGCTATTGGATGCCATAAATCTCGTAGTTCAATCTTCTAAATCTCTTCGTACCTTCATCAGTTGCGATCTCTGTTCCCGATCAGTCTGTCATTTCACCGGCGAACTACCTGTAAGCAACAGTGTCGGAAGGCAATATGTACGAGAAGTCATGGACGCTCATTCTTGCACCCACTCTATTCCTTGCTCTATTTCTCTCGCCCTGCTTCGCAGGCATCATCTGCGACGCCTCCCTCTACGGCAACCCCAGCCCGAATGAATGCTCACAGATCCTTTGGGCCATAGGAAGCAAGGATCAAATGCGTCATCTTTTTTATATCGGGAACTTGGAAGAACAGCCGTCAGACGTTACGCTAGCGGAGTGGGACAATAGGATTGACGTTGGCGGCGTGAAAGTTGACAGAGGCGAGTCGGGGGTCGGAAATGCTTTGCGAAGTAGAGTGGACTGACTATCGGTCAATGCAGATGGCTGTAGCGTATTTATGGAGCCTGGGTATGACACCCAGCAGAGACTTTGGTATGATACCGGGACGTATGCAAGTTTGGCACAACAAGCAACTCAAGTCCAGAATTATTGCTCGCGCTTCACCGCGCCCGATTATCAGGCTTCCAGCATGGAAGGTGGTCAGGGCTGGATCGGTAAGGTCGTCAGGACTTGTCTGTCGAGGATGCGGCGAGCTGACTCCTAACTTTTTTTTCTTTCAGGCGACAAAGGCCGGCTCCTCGTTGTCATCTATACGAATACATCCAAATTCGCCACTAAATTTGCAGAAAGTATAGCGCATGGGTTTCTACCCGACTTGACGGAGATTACTGCACGAAATCCGCCAAAATTCTCTCCGCCGAAAAACCCGCCGCCCGTATGCGGACGAACTCATTTTTGCTCAAAGGCGAGTCACTGTCGGGGTCACTTCAGCTGTATGTGCGTCGCAGACAGATGGCACGGAGAGTTCTACACCAGCTCATGCGTCCAGCCAATTCCTAGCTTGGGATCAGGACGTGGACTCACTGAGCTCGACTCGCCCAACGCCACTCAGTCGATTGACTCAATCAAT
Organism: Evernia prunastri; assembly: GCA_003184365.1. Lineage (NCBI taxonomy): Eukaryota > Fungi > Ascomycota > Lecanoromycetes > Lecanorales > Parmeliaceae > Evernia > Evernia prunastri. Next base: position 182,041 of record NKYR01000064.1, read on the forward strand.
GTAACGCTCACGGGAGAGGGCTCGACGGGTCCAGCATGCCCTTGTAACTGTACCTATGTCTCGAAGGCTTGCTGCACCTCGCCTTCGGGAATTGTGTACGAGGCACCCGATTTGAGACTGGGTGCTCTTCAGGCTCCGTCGGTGAATCTAACTTGCAATGCAATGACGGGTGATTTTCAAGCTTCGAACTTGGCGCTCGATGTGACGTTGACACCGAGAGCGGTGGGCCTTGATGACGAGGAGCCCGAGGAGCCCCAGTGGCCGACAAACCCCACCAGCAAGTTGTAATCAGTCATTTGACCGTAGAAGACGTCGGGCACTTGCTTGGAAGACGTGACCCATTGCTACTCGAAACTTAGGTGCATCTATACGATAGTGCGGAGGTCTCAGCTGTAAGAAGAATTTTGTATAGAAAGTGGTTTTCACTTTCAAGAAGTTTGGTCATTTTCGGCATAGGATTTGCCCGTATTATTCAAGTGTAATATTGAGGGTTCAGCCTGGCTCAAGTGAATCCAAAAGCGCGAAAAATACCCTTCGATGCTGCGGGATGGTAATTCACGCCCTTGAGGAAGCGCCACCCCCGGGTGCGATATCCGGGCGGCTTCGGATAGCTCCGGCTCTGCCTCGTTTGGGGCTCAAAGCGGGTTGGAGTAGGGCTGATACTAGCGCTGTCCAGAAATCATCTACTTCTCAGGTTCATAACCATCAATTCTCACAACAGAAGTCTAGAATATCAGTGGCTCTGTTGATAACTCACAAAGTATATGTCATGCTCCCATTACGACATTGAAGATGGTGGTATGCAAGTTTTTCGTGCAAGGGAATTGCAGATTTGGAGGTAATCCACTGAATTGGGTTTACATATCAGCATGCAAATCTGACTGACATCAAAGACCAATGCAAATTCGAGCACCCAGGCAGGAGCACGAACGCAAATTCACGTAATCCGTTCGCGCCTCTGCAAAATAATCCGGGCCCGCAAGGAGGTCCAAATCCTGCTCGAGGTACGAGTACCCGCCGATTTTCCCTCTACGATTGCACAAAAGAATCGCACTGTTTTCTTGGATCTTTCAAGAGAAATAAGTCCTCAATATTGTTAACTACATAGATCCTTTGCGAAGAAGTTTTTCCAAGTCTACATCGCCTCTTCCCTTTCAGCCTGATCATAATCAGTCCTTACTAAGACACCATTATTTAGGAAATCCAACCGCACGAGATCTACCGTGGGATTGCCAAGTGTCCTTGCTGTATGTCTTAGCTAACTTAGCTAAACCTCATCTCTAGATACAAGCTTGACAAGGCTACGATAACCAATGATCTGTCCAAAGAGCGGCCCCAATGGATCCTATCCGCTTACGGCCCAGGCAGAGATGCACCTCTGCAATTGTTTGGCGGTCACCTGAGAGAACAGAGCTTTGAAGAGCTGCGAATCCGTCATTATGAGCTGGCTACTCAAGGCAACCAACAACAAGCTATTCAAGAAGCTCAAGCGCTAGTGAACAATGCGGAGCAGCAGATTCAGACTGCCCTCAACGACGTTGACGGAGCAGTCAAGTACATAATCAATGGAGAGAACGAGCATCCTAATCGACTGGACGTCTGTAAAGCAAAAGATGCTATGCCGGGCCAACCACAAACGTTGGCCCCAAATCAGCGAAACACGTCAACGTTTGGCCAGCCTTCAAGCTCAATGCCGGCTTTTGGTCAACCTTCTGCACCATCAGTATTCGGCAGACATTCAGCGCCTTCGTTTGCTCAACCATCTGCGTCCAATCCGACCTTTGGCCAGCCCTCTGCACCAACGTTCGGTCAGCCGAGCCGGTCTTCGGCTTTTGGCCAGCCGTCAGCACTAGGCCGTCCAACGACAAGCTTTGGGCAGCCATCCTCGAGTTTCGGCCAACCCTCCATCTCCGCCCCTGCCTTTAGCCGGTCTTCCGCTCCAAACCCTCTTGGAGCCCCGCAGCAACAATCCCAAGCCAACGCCTTCGGAAAACCATCGGGACCAGATCTCCTCCCGCAGCAAACAGTAGCCGCAACAAATCCTTTCAGTCAGCCATCGGGTCTCACACAAAATCCTACATTCGGACAGCCGTCAGTTCCTTCGCAACCAAGCACATTTGGGAGACCGTCCACACTGAATCCCTCGCCTGCTGTTATCCAGCCGGCGACATCCGGTGCCATTGGCGGATTCTCACAGACCTCAACAGCACCTCCGAATCCATTTGATCAACCTAAGGCGCCTTCGAATATTAGTACCTCCGGGCAGTCATCAACTGTGGCACCGAATCCTTTTGGTCAGACAATGACCTCCTCTGCTAATCAACCTGGCCCCTCGATCCCTTCTAACATATCACAGCCTCCTCCTGATCCAGCAGTAAACCGGGCAAATGTTAAATCCACAAGCGGACAAGGAACGAATGGCGTCCAAGTCCAAAGAGATTCACAGAACAAAGTGACGAGCTGGAAAGGCATGCTCGTAAGGTATTTTGACGACGAGCCGTGCTACAGGAACAACGATGGTAGTTGGCAGAAACTATGGTTTCCGGACGGACCACCGGACTTCAGGAAGACTGTCGAACTGCCTGATGAAGCATACGATGAGGCAACGAAAGCAAATTACGGGCATTTAAAAGAGACTGGGACTTTCAAGGATGGAATCATGCCACTTCTCCCACCGAAGAGGGAGTGGTGCAGTTGGAATTTTTGAGCCTCCTTTCTATTTCGGTTTCATTCGCGTTGAGATAAGATACCATTGAGCGGACCGCAAGTGAGAAATTTAATCAAAAATTGACAGGATGGGACAATGTAAAATATGGTTGCAGGAGCATCTTATCGACCATTCGGCAGAAAAGAGCTTGATATGCGGCTAGCCCAAGACTACCTATGCCAGCTGCATCCGGACAATCACGCCTCAGCCACCTAGCACAGATCAATTGACATCATATCGTCCGTTCACTAAGCAGCGATTGTAACCTCCACTTCCACGCCAGACTCGATGTTAACGATGATCTGCTTCACGACTTCCGTAGGTGCGTTGAGACTAGATTGAGCAACGACGCATTAGCATAGGTTCCGTCCATACCGAATAATGCCGCTAGTATCCCGCCTGCATCGACAAGACCTACTCAATCAATCGCTTGTGGATGCGCATCTCGTACGTATCCCAAGTCTTACTTCCCTCACCGCAAGGCGTCTTCCTCGTAGTGATTTTCAAGCTCTTGGTCGGAAGACGGACGGGGCCCTTCACGCGGAGGTCCTTGCTCTTCGCGCGCTCGATGAGCTCCTGGCAGACCTTTTCGAGGCTCTGGATTTTGCGAGATGTCAAGGTGATGCGGATCTTGTGGATTTTCTGTAGGAAGTATCGTGAGCAGATGTAACCCCCTTGCTCGCATCAAGGTGCGTTTGTAGACCGTGGGTCAAAGGCGAAAACGTACGGGTCCTTCACCGAAGTCCTTCTCGGGTTTTTGGTATGACATCTTGCCTGTCGTGATACGTTGCTGGATACTGGAGTATGGGAGATTGGAGTTTCTGGGGCTTTGCTGTTGCCAATCACGACCTGAACAGCTGGGTTCGGTAATGTGATGAAAGGCTGATATCGAATTTGTAGTTGTCTAACCGCTGGTCGAGGTTTTGTGTGGACGTCGAAACTCTTGGCGATGCTCGCTAAAATCTTTAACTCCGGCGAAAGTCCGACAAATTTGGCTACCGACCAGATCAAATCTGTTTGACGCTGAATTGTACATGATCACTGCAATGCCGCAGCCCACTCACAATAGTGCAAAGCTTCCACAACAGCTGCTTCAGGAGCTTGGTATCTCTGGTGGGGGTTATGGCGGCGTTCGGAAGAAACGCGGGGGGCCCACGAACAGAAAAGAGCAGAGGAAAGCTGCCAGAGAGCAGAAGAAATCCGCCCACTTCCCAGTGAGAAATGCGCAGCACCAGAGAAGACGGCTCAGTCCCGAGCATGGAAGCGAATCACCCACAGAACCCACCGTTGTGGAGCAGAAAAAAGTCACGAGCACTTCTGTGCAACCCAAAGTGCCAAAGTCGATCTTGAAGAAGCCTAAGCCGTTGGAAGAAAGACCGCGGTTGAAGTCACTTTCGCCTTCTCCGCCTCGATCAAAGAAAGTATCACGAGGTGTTCAAGACAAACTTGCAGCTGATGATGCGGAGATTGCAGCATTGGAGAAGGCGCTTGGAGTAAAAGGGAAGAAGAAACTTCCCAAGTCCTTCGAAGACGATGGCCTAGACTCTTTGCTGGAGGGTATAGATGATGCTGTGGGCTTCAATGAAGACCGATTGGGGAAAAGAAAGAGAAGTGAAGAGGGTGAATGGCTAGAGAGAAAGAGACAGAAAGCACAGGAGGACAAGTTGATTGTCGAGGAACCTAGCAGCAGCGCATCTTCCCAAGATGAGGGGGATGACAGTCTTATAGGCAATGAGTATGATGAGGAGGAGGAGGAGGAGGAGGAGAAGGAGGAAGGCGAGGGATTGCGAGGCCAATATGACACGAACGAAGACGATGAGTTTGGATCCTTTGGCGAAGACGACGAGCCGCTGTTGCCCGCGAAGACCACGAAAAAGACGCGGGAAAATCCATACATTGCCCCTGTGGCCTCTTCCACTATTAGAGACGCTGGAAAATACGTTCCACCTTCACTACAAAACATAGATGTCACGGGACCACGAAACCTTTCGCAATTACGGCGACAGATTCAAGGCCTTTTGAATCGGTTGTCCGAAGCAAACCTCATATCAATACTTGGCGATATGGAAAACATTTATCGCGAGAACCCTCGTCAACATGTCACTACGACGCTTCTTGATTTGCTGATGGGGCTTCTCTCTGATCCTACCACTCTGCAAGATACTTTCATTATCCTACATGCAGGCTTCATTGCTGCGGTATACAAAATCGTAGGAACAGATTTTGGTGCCCAAACGATTCAAAGGATAGACGAGGACTTCAGCCGTAACTATAGCTTAGGCACAGGTCATGATATGACTGGTAAAAAGTTGACCAACCTAATAAGTTTACTTGCAGAGCTATACAATTTCCAGGTCATCGGCAGCAATCTGATCTATGACTTCGTTCGCCTTTTCCTCGATGAATTCTCTGAGACAAATACGGAGCTCCTTCTGAAGATCATCCGCAACTCAGGTCCCCAATTAAGGCAAGACGATCCAGCCTCGTTGAAAGAGATTGTGCTGCTACTGCAGGCCGTAGTAGCCGAGTCGGGGGAAGAAAAGCTGTCCGTTCGAACAAGGTTCATGATCGAAACGATCAACAATCTTAAAAACAACCGCATGAAGACTGGCGTAGCTGCTTCCACGATTACTTCCGAACACACAACTCGAATGAGGAAGACTCTTGGGTCTTTGAACCAAAGAAACATTAGAGCAAGTGAGCCTCTTAGAGTTGGGCTCAAAGATCTGCGTCAAAAAGACAAGAGAGGCAAATGGTGGCTAGTAGGAGCGAGCTACAAGGATGACGATGCAGATGCTTTAAAGCGAGCTGAGCAGCCCTCTGCCAACCATGGCAAAAGCAGTAGAGAGGTTAACATGGATGGTGTTGCTGCCGATCTGGTACAACTTGCAAAGGAACAGCGGATGAACACCGATATAAGGCGCTCAATCTTCATCGCTGTCATGTCCGCGACGGATTACAATGATGCATACGTCCGTTTGATGAAATTACGTCTCAAAAGGAGCCAGGAGTTGGAAATACCGAAGGTGCTGATACATTGTGCCGGGGCTGAAAAAGTATACAATCCGTTCTATACATTTCTATCGAGGCGCGTGTGCTCAGACAAGAAGCTGAAAATGTCATTTCAATTCTCGCTGTGGGATCTCTTCAAGCAGATGGGTGAAGGTGAAGACGAGCCCGAAGAGAGCAATGAAGATGACGAAGGTAAGCTTGGGTTGAGAAGCCTAGTCAACCTAGCAAAGATGTTTGGAGTATTGATCGCAGAGGGTGGTTTGGGACTTGGTGTCCTCAAGGTGTGCTCCTCCTTATTTTTACCTGATGTATCCACACTGACCCAACTAGATACTCAACTTTGCCTACCTGCAGCCGAAGACTCGAACATTCGTGGAGATTCTACTCATCACAACAATCTTCCATTCGCAACAGGGCTCAGGCAAAAGTAGAAACGAGAAGGTTCTGTTGGACATTTTCCTCAAGCCAAAAGAGATTCTTGAGATGGCTAGCGGCCTACGATACTTTTTGAAGAGGGTCGTCAGTAAGACTGACGTTGCCGGAAATAAGGTCGAGAAAGCAACAGTCAAATGGGGATGTAAGATAGCAGGCGATGCTTTGGCCGTCATGACAACCCAACAGAAGCCGGCTGACGACTAGTGCTTACCTTCTCCAAGTCCTCATTCCAAACATACATCCCGAGGTGTCTGTCTGTGAGCTCTGTGAGCTCTATCTCTCATTTCCGTGGACCTAGGATCGCGGGATCCTTGCCTGTCCTAGTTTGAGCACATTGAAAACACCCCATCTTTCTATTCCCGAAAAAAGAGACCGTTGCTTTTTGCTCCTGCGATTTGGCCATTTCTCTGGTTCCGTACGAGGGTAGCATCAAGGCAGTGAAGCCCTACGTCTCACGTTCGCCAGTGTATTCCGCCTTCAATGTTTGAAAGAGCTCACGGGCCAAACCTACAGAGGTATTGCTACTGTCGACTCGAGTACTTCGATTGGCCGTATCTGGACGAAGAAAACTTGCTAACCTGGCCCGATGTCAAACAATCTGCGGGGAACATACGGCTATACAGCCTTGCCTAGGGATGGTGCGATGCGTTTGGCGTGGACTTCGATACAGACCGATGCTTTTATTGCCGGCATGGGGTGGAGATGGAGACCAAGTAGTGACTTCTGACTGGGCCCAAAGGGATGTAGGCAGGTCTCGATCTACCCAGTACCGAGTACATCAAGACATCAGAGGAAGTGTAGGACAAGGTGGACCCACGTGCTGATGTCAAGATTGTCGAGGAGTTTCCAAAGCATGCAATTGCGCCTAAGATGGATCAAGAATCGCTGCTCGAATAAGAAAAGGGCACACTTCGTCAAGTAGACGCTCCGTGGCGGCTCTGGCTGGAGAGGTATGGCGCCGCCTTGCCGCCAGTTCGAGACATCGTCTTCCTCGGCAATCATAAGAGGCGCGCCGGAAAGGAAATCAGCAGCGTTTGGACCTACGTTCACATGAACGACAAGCCCGGTTCTACGAGATCCATCAGTAAGCCTTCGGCGTCTGTGCGGATGAGGACGCCATTGCAATCCAACAGACCGGAACACTAGAGAACATTACAAGATCTGCGGCGCTCTCCCAACGCTGGGGAAAGTTGAGAACAACGTGTGTGTTCGGCGCTAGGCGTTTAGATATTGAGTTTCAGGGCATTGCATATTTCGATATGCGGCTGCAGGATTCGGGTCTGAGGACTTGGTGGAAGGGTGGGAATGATTGGGGGAGGTATACTGTCGCAGTTACGATCAGGTGGATTACAAGAGGTTGATGGGAGAGTGGGAAAAAAGGCAGCAGAGCATAGGGAGGGGGATGAGAGTGAGGACCAAGGTTGAGGGATACAAGCTATCCGCATTCTTAGCTTGGCTTCCTTTGCCGTACCAACAGTGAAAATTCTATTACACGTCTGCACTGGCACATTGTAATCCAAATCTACAGTTCTAGCTATGTTGGTTTGTCAGTTGGCGCCATGCTCAGCCCAAGTAGCGCTTACTCTCCAAATGCAGATATTATTGTGATAGAATCCTTCGGTGTCTTCAGGGTTCCCTCTTTTCCATGGATCATCGCTTCTACACACTCTCTGATTAAGCCTGCGCACCAGGCTTTTACTTTTGCCCTCCATTGACCTCGTCACATCCCACCAAAGCCTATTATGTTACCACACAAGAGTCCCGGCCCTTTCCAACAACGGCCAACCCTGTACGGCCCGATTAGGTCTAGCTTGACTTGGCATCATTGTCTAATATCTCTCTGTACCACCCATAGTTCTTCATAGCTTCCATTCCGATTCGAATTACGGATACACTTCGTTCAGGCCTCATTCCACTCCCTGACAACGGAACACCAGCGAGCATGGCATCCAAAAAGGCAGCATCGCCTCCACTAGAGCCAATGGACTTATTCCCTTTCAGAGGTCAGTACGGTGGCAGCGCAGCAGGCGCCGCTCTCTTCGTGGCCGTTCGTACCGCGGTGCCCCTACTCTTCTACTCGCTTTTGGCGCCACCGAGCTCCGGTCTATCGATCTTCTCGAGCTTTCCCTCAGCCTATCCATCTCGACCTCCTCCGGCGGACGGGCTGTCCATTCCGTTGTTCCCGGAGTTCCTGTTGCATTGGATCGAGCGATCCCTCGGCTTGCCGTCGTACTCGGCGATCATATTCCTCGGCGCGGCCCTCCCGTCAATCACGTTCATCATGTACAATACCATATGGAGGCGCGAGAGATTTCCGTTGACTGGACAGGGTGGATCGATTCAGGTCACCACGTGAGTTTCCTTTTACGGTTTCTTCTCTCATGTACCGCGATTTGAGCCATGGGGCATGGCCGCAATTAACCAATTTAAGAGACCTTTCTCACGACTCAATACTCATCTTGACGAGAGACATGCTGACTCTGACATTATGTAGGCAGGTAAACTTCTTCGACAGCATTCATGCCATTATCTTTGTATACTTGGCATCCCGCAATCCCACGTGGTCACCAACGATCTTCAAATGGACACCTAGTCTCTTCATCGCCGGTCTCGCCCTCCACGTCATAGCCGATCACAGCAAATACTTGTTCCGAAAAGACACAAAGAACAGAGGCAAAGTGTACACCGGCGGCGTCTGGGGCATGGTCCGACATCCCAACTTTCTCGGTTTCACCATTTGGAGGACAGCATTTGCGACTGCGGCAGGCGGTTGGGGGTTTGGTCTGTTGGCGTTGGCCATGTTCGTTCATATCCTATGCGGCACTTCCGTGCGCGTCCTCGAAGGTTATATGGATCGGTCTTATGGGCAGGAGTGGAAGAGGGCGACGGAGCAGGTGAGGTGGAAGATGGTTCCTGGCGTTTGGTGAAGGCGTGTTGTGAACCTCGAACTTTGCGTCTTCCCCCACGGAAGCTCCATGGGCTCAAAGCGTAGCATCATACTATCTCCTTGATTGTAACATTCCACACTTCTTTATGCGATTGTATTGGTGGCTCCGTCACAATAAGTAAATATGGGTTGCGTAGCTGGTTTCTGTGGCAGAATGGCAATTGAAGTTGGAGCTCGCCGCCGCTAGCCGAGATGGGGTCGCCGAGAATGTTAGAATTCCATCTTTCGCCATCCAAGTGCTCTACAAATACTGGCCTTTATTTCCGCCATCTCAGTCCCTCCCTTACACTCATTTCATCTTCTCCCATACGTATCCCCACCATGATTCGAACACTGATCCCAAAAGGCGCGTCAAGATCCGCCACAAGATCGTCAATATGCTCAAGTACACTTCAACCCGCCGGAATATGTCTATACAGCGGTAGAGGTCGAGGCTATGCAACAGAAGCCTGTGAGCATGATTCAAAAACAGGGCGCATGGAGCTCATTGACAATTCATAGCGGAGCATGATCTTATCATTATTGGCGGGGGCGTTGCCGGCTATGTCGCCGCTATAAAAGCAGGGCAAGACGGCATGAAGGTATCTCGCATCTACCTCCTCATACTACAGACATTTCAAGGCTCACACGGGACCAGGTGGCCTGTATAGAAAAGCGCGGTGCTCTAGGTGGAACATGTTTGAACGTCGGCTGCATACCCTCCAAATCCCTCCTCAACAACTCGCACATGTACCACCAAATCCTACACGATACCAAGAAGCGCGGCATAGACGTCGGCGACGTCAAGCTCAACCTGAAACAGATGATGGCCGCAAAGAACACCTCGGTGGATGGCCTGACGAAAGGGGTGGAGTTCTTGTTCAAGAAGAACAAAGTCGAATACATAAAAGGCGCAGGGGCATTTTCTGGGGAGAATGAGGTCACGGTCAACCTAATAGACGGTGGGGAGCAGACGCTGCGAGGGAAGAACATCTTCATTGCTACGGGGAGTGAAGCGACGCCATTCCCAGGCCTTACGATAGACGAGAAGAAGGTCGTTACGAGTACGGGGGCAATCTCGCTGGAATCTGTTCCTAAGAAAATGGTGGTGATTGGAGGGGGTATTATTGGTCTTGAAATGGTAATCCGGGTTGCATGGCAAACACTGAAGCAGCATGCTAACGCTGCGGACGTAGGGCTCTGTCTGGTCAAGACTAGGATCTGAAGTCACCGTTGTCGAGTTCCTAGGCCAAATTGGAGGACCAGGCATGGACGCCGAGATCTCAAAAACCACCAAGAAGATACTGGAAAAGCAAGGCATGAAGTTCAAACTCGGCACTAAAGTACTGAAAGGCGATTCCAGCGGCGAGGGCGTGAAGCTGGAAGTCGAAGCTGCAAAGGGCGGCAAAGCAGAGACCGTAAGCCATCCTTGCTCTAATCCGCACCGCTAAGTCTCCTTCTAACCTTCCCCTAGCTCGACGCGGACGTCGTCCTTGTAGCCATCGGGCGCCGTCCCTACACCGCCGGTCTCGGTCTCGAAAACATCGGTCTCGAAGTCGACAACAAAGGCCGCCTCATAATCGACGAGCAATACCGCACCAAGCTCCCTCACATACGCGTCATCGGCGACTGCACCTTTGGCCCCATGCTCGCACATAAAGCGGAAGAAGAAGGTGTCGCGGCCGTCGAGTTCGTCAAGAAGGGCTACGGCCACGTTAACTACAACGCCATCCCCTCCGTCATGTACACGCACCCAGAAGTTGCATGGGTAGGACAGAATGAAGCAGAGATCAAAGAGCAGGGGGTGAAATACAAAGTGGGAAATTTCCCCTTCTCGGCGAATTCTAGGGCGAAGACGAATTTGGAGACAGATGGCATGGTTAAATTCTTAGCGGATGCGGAAACGGATCGGATATTAGGAATTCACATCGTAGGGCCGAATGCGGGAGAGATGATCGCCGAGGGGGTTCTGGCGATTGAGTATGGTGCGTCGAGTGAGGACGTGGGAAGGACGAGTCACGCGCATCCGACGTTAGCGGAGGCATTTAAGGAGGCGGCGATGGCGACGTACGGGAAAGCGATCCATTACTAGAGCGCGCAGCGGTCAGAGAACGAGGGGTTTTTGTGTAAATAGCGTGCTGTAAAACCTTTGTTACTTCCACGCGTCGTTGGAGATCAGTGAGTGTATTCTGGATCGTGATAACATAGCATGCTAACTATGTTGGAACCATGGAGGCAAATCACAGCACAGGAATAGGTCGACCAGACTCCACACAAGAGACATTGTGCGACGTATCAACATTGGCGACAGGACTTAAAAACGGAGTCTCTAACCAACCGAGTATCCTTACGCCTATCGCATATTTCTCGAAACACAGCGGTAAACAGTTTTGCCACGAGGCAATTTGATACAAAATGCTCAAAGGTCCCCACAGATCAAACTCGTAAATCAAATTTCGAACTCATGACCTTTAAGGATGTCTTCATTCGGGAATCGTCGCTCAGTACTTGCCTTCGTCATCTGTCTTATCCCAGCTTTTGTTCTTGCAAGTCCATCTGCTCCAAGGGGATTGAGCAGGCGAGATAACTCTGCACACCTCCGGTGCGGTAATGCGCCGAAAATAATTGCTGGATAGTGAGCTGCATGCCTAGCCTTCGCTCCTCCAGAGTCCATAGCTGATGCTGTAATTTCTCTCTTGCCAATAGCCCCGTCACTACCGCCGATATCGACGTTCCCAGTCAAGATGAGGGTCCTCCCACAGCGTCCACAGAGGCTTACTTAACCTACCTCTGGTGCGCTGCCGGAACATCCACCTATGTGTTCATAGACCCCATCGGCAACTGGGGCTACAATAAGGGCACCAACGCTGGCATCTTTGCGACCGGTCTCGAAAAAGCCTGGAGCACCACGGAAACAATCATGGCATCCAACGCGAAAGCGGGAACGAACCCACCGACCGGCGACGAACGCTGCAGCGGCTCGTCGCAACAGCTCGTCAAAGCCGTCGACGACATCGCCGGGAATTCCGGCATCGATTTCGTGCAAATCTATGTGCAGAATTCTAACGGGCAATTTTTGACCTGGGGGATCCTCTCGTCTGCGTTGACCATTATGAAGGATTTCATGCTGAGCTATCCCCTGTACGCTGATACGTCGTATTTCCAGATCAACGATGGCAAGTACGGGACCATAGCGATCGGGTATGTCGGTGCCGTGTTCAATCATACCACCGGGACCTCGGGTAATTGTTACCTCAAGGGGAATGTTGCGACGGGTACCGGTCTTGTTCCATGCGCTGTCCCCAGCGACTACCCTGCCAACTAGGTCGTACCGTTTCGCTTTGATCTTGTTTGTCCTGTATGATAGACTGGCCTTATGCATACGTGGATTTCTCCCTCCCTCAAGACCGGCGTCCTTTGCGCAGCTTGCATACTCACCACGTAGCCGAAAAGACGATCGACCTATCGGTATCATCACCTAATCCGCCCCTTTTCACACCAATCTCCTACCGCAGCCATTCCAAATACACAGCCGTCTGCGCGTACCCTTTCTATCTCTGCGACCCCAAGTCATCAGTAGCTGCATTATACCATTATAGAAACTACCCTGTATCAGACCGGCGCCCTCACCCCGCCCGCCCGTCCTAATTCCCGGTCCCTCGAAATTTTTTGGTCACTGGTAAGGTTTGGAAGCCAGTGGAAATGGCTGTTTGTTCTGATCGTGAACCATCTGACGTGGTCAACGTTATGGCTTCTTCTCCATGACGAGGCGTGGATCACTGAACCATTCCAGTTTTATACGCTTCAACGTGTCGGCAGCTCCCATTCTGGCTGATATGGGATCGCTGCTACGGCATTCCAAATAGATCTTGATCTTTGGCTCAGTCCCAGATGCTCTGACCGTGAAGCGGATTCCTTCGTCATTACCATCGACTTTTTCCAGCCAGCAGGTGATCATTTGACTACTTTTTGATACAGGCAAGTCAGGTGCGTGGCCATCAGTGTTGGAATCATATCCCACAGTCAGGTCCCGCCAGCGGACTACAGCCCTTCGTCCAACAAGCTTTGGGTAGGGGTTTCCGATGCGACGCACTCGATCGAATACTGCCGACGTTGCTGTCACGTCCGGAGAGCGCCAATACGTATTGATCGTATGGAAATAGCCGTATCGACCATACAATTCCTGGAGTTTCGCCCAAGGAGAACATAACGGCCAATCCTTGCAAGCCCGCAGGAAAACTACAGCGGCTGCAATCCCATCTTTGTCATAGACGATGTCAGGGAACATGTAACCTAGCGCTTCTTCGTAGGCAAAACACGCCTTTTTGCCCTTACCCTCTAGTTCCAAAGCTCTGTTTCCAAGCCACTTGAAGCCAGTAAGGGTTTCCTCGGCCGCAAATCCTTGAGCTTCCGCCAGCAAAAAAAGCATTTGAGAAGACACTGCGGTCGTCAACATCAACTCATCACCGGCTTTTCCTCGCCGTTGGTTTCTGGCCAGGTAATCCGCGAATAAAATACCGACTTGGTCGCCTGTAAATTGATGCCAGGAACCGTCATCCAGCTTCTCGGCGACGGCAAAACGATCTGCGTCAGGGTCATTGGCTAGGATCAACCGTGAATTCTGCTGGTCCGCTGTTGTCTTTGCGAGGTCGAGAGCCCCAGATTCCTCGGGATTTGGATAGATCACAGTGGGGAATTCGGCGTCAGGCTGGGCTTGCTCTCGGACTACTAACATGCGGTCATGGTTACCTAGCGCCTTCATTATAGCTTCCATGGGAACGAGACCGACGCCATGCATAGGAGTGTATACAAAATCCAGAGAAAGGTCGGCGTCGCTTGAAGGAACGCTCAGGTATTGACCTATCGTTTCAAGATAACTTGCCCGCATCTTGTCCAACACTGGGGTAAGCAGCTTGGATTGTCCATTGCTGTGGATGTCCCAGGTCACTGGCTCGAGACTCTTCAGTATAGCATTGGAGATTTTGGCATCTGCCGGGCTGGTGATCCTGCGATAGATCCGTCAAGTCAGTAGTCCTTCTTCGGAACCGAAGCATGACTTAGGAGACAGCTCTCAGGAGCGAGGCCATGGCTTTACTACCATAACATATATTACTGCTCAGGCTTCAATACCAATCGCGACAAGAAAGCAGTGAAAGCACCTACTGGCACGCGTTCGATCCGTATACTTTGTAGCCGTTGTCATCTTTGGGATTATGGCTAGCGGTAATCATGACACCAGCGGCCGCATGAAGCTGCTTCACAGCAAAAGGCACCATTGGAGTGTGAACAATATCCTCGTACCACGAAACTCGAATGCCTTTGGCAATGAAGGCGGCAGCTGCAAGTTCTGCAAACTTTTTAGAGTTATGACGGGCATCATATCCAATGACGACTCCCACCGTAGCTGCAGAAAGCCCTTTTTCATCTAGTAGATACTGAGCTAGCCCCTGGGACGTCTGGATAATAGTCAAGCTGTTGAGTCGTGAGAAGCCCGCTCCCATTCGGGCCCTGAGACCAGCTGTACCGAATGAGAGCCTCGAGCCGAGAAGGATTTGTAATTCTTTGACATTTTGCTGCTTGACAAGTTCCAGAATCTCCGTCCTCGTGGCTTCATCCCCGTCCAAACGTAGCCATTCTTGTGTAAGAGCCTCTATGGTTGCCATGCCTTCCTGGCCTCTACCGGTACAATCGTAGCCAGGCAAATGCTGTCAAGAGAAATGACCGACTGAGGTGTCAACTTTTATGCATTGGATAGTAACAGCCGGTACATATGACAAGCAGCGTATTTTACTGATTGCCTCTCGGATGTATCTTTGTCAGAGCTGCCCTATCACTATTGAGAGGAGACTTTGAATCTTTACCTAGCCATTGAGATCCCCTGTGTCTTGTAGAAGACAACAGAACTGTACTTACATTTACCCCCACTCCCCCACTCACCCGACTCACCCGGAGCTCGCTCGGCCGTGGCCGCTTTAGCGAGTGAGCTAGCGAAGTAGGAATTAAGACTTCAATCACGATTAATTTTCACTCATCAAGTTTACCTATATTGATGAGATCGCTCGAGCAAATCTGGATAATTCACCGAGAAAAATAGTGAAGATACTCAAACTTAAAGGAAACAAAATGTCGTCTTTCTCTTCATCTCCCAGTCGTCCCGATACTCGCGAACGACCTAGAAACAAGGTGAATCAGATGCTACGAGGTATAGAGGAGACCTCCCTCAACAGACCGAAACTTCTCAGCGTTGTCCAATATCGTACTCTTGCTTTACTCTCAACAAAGCTCCATGGTACTGGACGGCTATGGCCGCTTGAGAGGTAGACTGTTACCTGTAAGCCTTTCTCCGGCGCCGAGCTCAAAACGTCCCCGCTCTCCGTCAGTCTTGAAATTGTCCACTGGAATAGTGCATGCACGCTTTACCAACATGTTCAATTTGTCGTGAGAAGTACGATGACGATTAGCCTACGATGGGTTTCTTTCATTCTCACGAGAGACGCTTTGTAAGAAGTCTTCTACTTCTGTTATTTGGTCTTAACGCAATCAATTTGGTCCTCAGCTGGGTATACAATATCCCTAAGTAGATTCTCTATGGATTGTTCAAGATAGCAAGACGGACAAAGATATATACATACCAGTCATAGGCTCAGTATACGCAGATGTTCGTTTCTTGTAGAGCTATCTCCCTTTGCAACATGAACACCCAAATCCGGCTATAACAGCGCTATAAGCTACTCATACACAATAACATCCCAAGCAAAAAGTCAGACCATAGCAACAATTACCACCACCATGATGCTCGATGCAGTCTTATCGTCTATCCATTAAGCAGAATATTAGACAGGCAATATAAGCCACACTGTAGACGCCAAGTGTCGTAGCAATGCCGCCTCGTCCCCTTGGACCCCACTTCATCCATGCGAACGGGTTCTGAGCTCCTATACCGACTGCCGCAGCGGTGAAAGAAGGCGTCGTCGGCGATGGAGCAGTCGAAGCAGGCGCAACCTCTTGTACCGTCGAGGGCGTTATGGTAGGGGCGGAGGAAGAAGAGGAAGTAGAAGAGGTCGTAGCAGGCGTAGAGACGACCGCTCTCCTCGTCGTCGTCGTCGTCAGCCGCGCCGTAGCGGCCGAAATGCATCTGGCGCTAGCTGTGCCAGTGGGTTTCACGCACTTGCTGGTCGTGCTACTGTTACCGTCGTCACCGTCGCCATCACCACTATCTGTATCGCCTCCGCCGTCTCCCTCGTCATCACCACTTTCTTCCTGACCTTTGTGTTGCTCGGGTTGGTCTGGTGAGTCATCGTCGTCGTTGTCGTCGTCATCATCATCATCGTCATCATCTTGCTTTTTAGGTGGTTGTTTCTGGGCGGGGGTTTGTGGCCCTTCGGGCCCTGTTGGGCCCGTGGGAGCATCTGGTGATCCTTCAGGTTCTGTGGATCCGGTTGGTGACTTGGGTACCGTGGCGGGGTTTGGTGCTTTGGGCGCTGGAGATACATCGTCTTGGGGGGCTCTTGGAACGAGGTCTGCGACATTCTTGCTAAGTCTCAGGGAAATATCGTCTCTTTTCTTGCTACGCAGCCGACTTTCACCAACAGGAAGAGGCTCGATAGCAGCTGCATTTGCGCTGGGCGAGCGAAGATTCGCGGCAGATAGGTCACTGGTATGGCCGGTGATGGCTATAGAGGAGCCTAACAGTAAGAATACTGTCGTTAGGGGACGGGAGAGATGCATGTTATATAGGTACGTGTTAAGTTGACTGGTGATGGACTTTGGAGTCGCGAATCTGGATGGGAGCAGGATGACTCCCTCAGCCTCAGCAGCCGCATCCCTTTAAGTTGGGCCATGTCAAGAGCTAAAGAGTGGCACAGCTGGCGAAGGATTCGGAACTAGGAGCTTGTAACAGCGGTGTCAAAGCATGGATAGAGAGATGGACAGTAAAAAGGTGAGATAACAACAGGCAAAAGTGATGAACATGAGAATATGAGAAAGAGTAAGGTAGTAAGAAATTGGGTTGAGATCCGTGATGTTGCCTTATTTAAAGCCTTGACTCCCTTGAGGGGTTCGTCCGTTGCGGGTGATCGCCGGCAGGGATCTCGAGCCAACTTGGCTTCAGTACCTCAGTATGTACCAAGGTACCATGCGCTTACCAGTTCGTGACAGTCAATTGAACGGCTCAGAGACTCTCCATTCGCGCCAGATTCCGAAATTAAGTCTCGAGGGAGACCTACATAACTTAATTGAGTCCGTTCAGAATGGCGCTGGCAAGCAATCTGTCAAATCGAATATCTCAAAAAGATGTTGTCCTCGGTCGAAGGCAAGTCGAGGGCATGATTGCAGATGGCCGGACTGTAATTATCGTTGATGGCAAGGTGCTCAAAGTAGACGCTTGGCTCAGGTATCATCCAGGCGGAGAGAAGGCTATCATGCACATGGTTGGCCGCGATGCTACAGACGAAGTGAATGCGTACGGAAAACCAGTACGGGGTGGAGGCAGGACTTCGCTAATCGAGCCATTGACAGACTACATTCGGCTGGGGCCCGCCAACACATGCTGAAGTTCCAGATTGGCAGAGTCGAGGGACGATGGAGGAATTTCCTGCCACCTGTTCAAGGCGGCAAGTTCAGGACTTATTCTGATGCCATTGAAGCGACCGGCGAGGATACCGAGGACGAACATACTTCAATTGAAAGCAGCTCCCCCCCAGACTCTCCACTATTTGATGCTATTGATTGCCTGAGCGATTTCGGGCGACGACGGCGCAGCAACAAATCGGAACTTCATGAAGTCTCGTCAATCTCTTCTTTATCTTCGATTGGGTCGCCTACAACCGATGACCAGAGCAATCTCTCAGCGATGGATGCTCGGACGCAGCAAGAAATTGATCTCGATCTCGCAAAATATCCAGCATTAGACCCGGCGACACAAGATGACATCGTACAGAAATACCGCCTCCTCTTCGACCGACTTCGTGCTGAGGGACTATTTCAGTGCAACTATACCTCCTATATGATTGAGCTTTCTAGATATACTTTCCTATTCACCATGTTTCTCATACTCCTAAAGTACGGCTGGTATGGTACCAGTGGCCTTTTCCTGGGTATGCTGTGGCACCAATTGGTGTTCACCGTCCATGATGCAGGGCACATGGGCATAACCCACAACTTCACGATTGACACGTTGGTGGGAATAATGATTGCAGACTTCATCGGGGGTCTGAGCTTAGGGTGGTGGAAACGGAGCCATAATGTGCATCACATCGTCACGAACTCACCGGAACATGACCCTGACATCGAGCACATGCCATTTTTCGCCGTGTCGCATCGATTTTTCGACTCTTTAAAAAGCACATACTACGACCGCATAATGACATACGACCCTTTTGCCAAATTTATGCTGCGATATCAGCACTATCTCTACTATCCTATACTTTTATTCCGAAGGTTCAATCTATACCGCTTGAGTTGGGAATACCTCATCATAGGCCAAGGACCAAAGAAAGGGCCTGCTTGGTGGCATAGGTGGCTCGAGATTACCGGTCAAGTCTTCTTCTGGTACTGGTTCGGCTACAAAGTGGTCTACCAATCGATTCCCACCGCTGCCGGCAGATTCGCTTTTGTCATGGTCAGCCACATGATCACAGCTCCGCTCCATGTACAAATCACGCTCAGCCATTTCGCCATGAGCACCGCAGACCTTGGGACCAACGAATCCTTCCCACAGAAGATGCTCCGAACCACCATGGATGTCGATTGCCCGGAGTGGCTCGACTTCTTCCACGGGGGTCTGCAGTTCCAGGTTATCCACCATCTTTTCCCTCGGATGCCACGGCATAACCTGCGACGGACGCAGAAGCTGGTCCAAGAATTTTGCAGAGAAGTTGACATTCCGTACGCCTTGTATGGCTTTGTGGAGGGTAACAAGGAGGTCATTGGTCGACTGGCAGATGTTGGACGCCAAGCTGCAATTCTGGCGCAATGTCAGAAGACACTTGCAGAGAAAGGGGATTACGGCCATCATTGATTGCCTTGTATATATCACAAATTACCATCGTACATATACAATGGCTCAAGATTTTCGCACAGTCCATTCTGTTAAGGATTGCATATGGCTCCCTGGTTGGGCTTTGAGATTTTCTTATGTTCAATATCTAGAATTGAAGGCCTAATGCTACCTCGTCGAGGATCAAGTCCTTGTTATTTCGTCTCCATGCTTATCACCACAAACTCACATTATCGAGACACCGATAATTCAAACCAGTAGAGTCGCTGCCCTCCAACCTACTTCTCCTCCCGCTCGTCATCCAACGCGACGCACAGCGCCGCAATCATGGTCAAGTCCACCATCGGCGCCACAGTCACGAAATACTAGAACTCGCGAACCCCAATAAGCCAAGACCATTTCAATTTCCCACTTCCTACCACCCGTCGACCTGAGAAAAATAAAAAAATAAAAAAAATAGAATAAAAGGGAAAGACTCACAGTATCCTTATCGGCGAAGATCTCCCGCATGTTGAAGATGCTGCGCGAGATGTGCGCGACGGGTTCGCCGCCAAAGGTGACGCTGGCGGAGCGGTCGTACCAGGTGCCGCGCACGTCGAGCTCGACGTGTTTTCCGTCGGATTCGTTTTTGAAGGCGAGGGTTGACTCGTTGGTGAGGACTGTGGGTGGTTCAGAGAGGAATGAAGGGAGGGGGTGGGGAGCGGGGAGTGGAGAAGGGAATGAAGGTGTGATGCTTCGAGGACGATGCACCTCCTTGCAATGGAAAAGGCAGTCACTCACGTGTAAATTTCTTCGTAATCACGAACAGCTCATGGCCCTTTGGGTTCTCCGCACGGAACGTCTTGTGGATCGTGAAGTGCTTGTTCTTCAAAGCGAAGAGCTCATTGCCGTGGATATCCGTGAACGCTGTCCCATCACGCGCGATATCAGCCACCAAGGAACGACACATGAAAAAAAACTTTCCGCTCCCACCCTTCCCCCCATGAGTGCGCTATGCACATCGAACGTCGAAGGAAAGGAAAGGACCCGCTAGGACCTTAATAGACTACTGACCCTTCTTATCGCTCAGGGACAGCAGCTTCCCTTTGCATTTGCAGACCTCGACACCGTCGACCGTCTTGACGGTGAAATCGTCGCCGGAGAGGGAAAAGGCCTTTTCTTTCATGTGCAGGGTCACCGGTTCCGGGTGGCATTGCGCGAGGGTGGGTCCTAGGGGAGGATTGAAGGGCGTGAGGGGGGCCATGGTTTGAAAAGGGGATTGATTTGACAGGGTGTCGGGCGTTGGCAGGGCAAGGAATCCAAGATGCCTGAAAGAACCATTTTCACTTGACTTTATACTTAGACTTTATAGAGAGAGAGAGCGAATTAGACGCTAGAGCAGTCCGGTTTCGAAACGGGTCGGGCGCTGCCGTGTAAAGCTGCCCGTACGTACCTTAGCGCGTGGGGTTCTTCCCGTACTTGGGTATCTTCCCTGATTCTGCACGATTGCATGGCGGAAGCTTATTCATCCTTTGCATGCATCAAGGATTCAAGGATTCAAGGTTGGATATGAATTGCATCCTCTCATACAAGTCCCTACCAACGTGGCTTACCTTTCGGCGCCGCCGTCGATGGATTTTGTTGGCCTGTATTCGTGTGAAGCGAAGAATTGAATTGCTCCGAGAGATCCTCGAGAGTCGAGGCTCTGAGGGATGAGCCTGAAGCAGGTTTCTTGTTTTATGTACGAGTACTTTCAAGGACCCATCCGACGTCGATTACCCAGTTGCGGGGATCAGATCTCCAAAGCAGGGATGTGTTTCTTCCGGGAAAGAATCTAGAATCCCACAAGTGAGGGCGATGATCATGTACCCGGTCAGGCATGTATGTATCGTATCAACCTCGGGTCTTCTGATTTTGTGTGCTAAGACATAGGAAATCTAGTAAGGTGTTACCTAACTCACTCTATCTTCTAGAGTACATTAAAAGTGCTAAGACAAGGAGGGAAGAAAAGATCAGGCTTGGTATAAGGTACATGCAGCCGGGTCTCCTTTGGAGACTATTCTTCCGATAAAGCGCCGCCTTTCTCGTAAGACAATCATAGATGAATAGGTAGGAACAAGTAAAGTAGACAAGGATGACTTTCTTTCTGGCTCGCTTGTTCTATGAGATAGAGTAGCGAGAGCCACCTAGTACTGCTAGTTCTTCAAAGGCTCGACTGGATCTGAATCTGAATCTGAATTCGAATCTAGATCGGAATCTAGATTGGAATCTAGATTGGAATCTAAATCAGAATCAAATCTTGTATCTATAACCATCTCAGCTATCATAAAAGGATCCTTGGAAAACATTTGACAAGACCTTCTCGACCCCAATGAGCTCCCATCCAAGCGTCTTCGCGTCTCCGATCGTGCATGTCGCTAGAGTATCTTGGAAAATTAGAGGACAAGATGATATAATAGGTCATGCAACCTTTCACAATCCTAATCGATAAGAGGTTCCTGTACATATACTAGCTAGCCTGTGCAAGGGAAGGCAGGGCATTTCCCTATCAACCACGCAGCATCAATTTTGCTGCTCTGTTACATCGGCTGAGGACGCATATGCAGTATTGTCCCCACGTCTCTGACATGAAAAAATTGCTCCGGGTGTAAGGGCTGCGTCCAGATCGATGATATCACGTGATAACATTTGAAGCATCCTTCGTTGACGCCCAAAAAATACCACAGTATGGGATGAAATCACTTTGGTGGCGCTTGTCTTCATGCTGACCCTTGTCCTCTCCCATATTCGTTTTGCATGAAGATAAATAAAAAACCACCTAGAAGATTGTGTCCGGGATCCACAGGAGGAATAAGTACCGCTTATTCGAACGCCATTGAGTCGGGTTGGGGGCACGTTGAAGACGTGAAAAATTCCAGACAAATTTTTGCCGCAGACGGGAGGTTTGGATCACGCGTATTATAGAGGGAAAGCATACGAGCAACTCAACTGCGAATTCGTTGATCTTGAGACTTTTGGAGGATGTCTTGACCGCGCAGGTGGACGTTGGACAGAAATAATTGCCATTCTCTCTCTTCATTGCGTGAATCTGGCGATCTCAGGCAGCCATAGCCATCCCTTTCGTGCGAATCTTGATACATCTTGATAAGTAAGCTGAACATGGCTCAACGGGACAAGAGTTGGGTTCCTGCGTCGTCTGAGGGTCAACGGTGACGGCCATTCAAATATTTTATGAAAGGGATAAGGTAGCCTCCAATGCATGGAACACCACATCAAACTCAAGCGTGTTTTAACCGTATCCCATATTGTCCGTAATCGAATTCATCCAGCGATATCAGCATCTCCGCCCAACCATCTTCGGACGACAAACGGCTGGGTCCTTTGGACGCCTTCTTCTCCTGCTCCTCATCCAACCTTCCATCCACGCCAGTCTTCTCATTATCCCCCTCCCCGCTCTTCCCCCCCAGCACCATCTCCTCCCTCCCTCTCCAAACCCCCCTCAACCCCTCATGCGGCACCCAACAAACCCTCATCCCCGCCCTCCTCCCCGCTTCCACACCCCCAACGCTATCCTCGAAAACCACACACTCCGGCGGCCTCACCTCCCTCTCCCCCGGCGCCAAGTGCGCATTGACTCTCCCAAGCGCCAACAGGAACACGTCCGGCATGGGCTTCTTCCTCGCCTCGGTCATCGCCGCGTCGTCGCCGAAGACGCGACATTCGTGTGGGAAGGCGGAGGTGATGCCGGGCAGGTGGGAGGTTTTGATCCTGAAGGTCTTGCTCGTGGCGGAGGAGGCGATGGCCATGTGGACTGCGGGGGCGGTCTGGGATGAGAGATTGGAGAGGAGTTCGGGGACGCCGGGGAGGGGGGCGCAGGTTTCGAAGAGCGGGTACTGGGCGCTGACTTTGGCGGTCCATTCATCGTAGGTGATGGGTAGTTGGGCCCAGTCGAGGAGCTGGAGCATGCCCTTGGGGTTTTATTTTTTGTTAGTTTGGATGTTCGAGCGGGCTTAGGGGCGGGGGGGAGAGAAACAGGGGGAGGATGGGATACCTCGCGGCCTCTGCTTTGCTGCTTTGCTTTGATGCGCCATGGTAAGTCGGGCTTGCCGTACGAGTGGAGGATGTTGTTGTAGATGTCCGTGTAGATGTCTTCCGAATTGATCAGGAGACCGTCTACGTCGAAGATGCAAGCGCGGACTGACGGAAAATCTGCATTATTGGGTTGGATATCAGGCATGTTTGATGTGAGGGCGTCCATTTCATCTATGTATTCTTGCTCCTAAAGTATTAAATCGTATTGTTACATGCGCTAAAACTTGGATAGGGTTAGGCTGAGGTTTAAAAACATCCTAAATTTATTTGCGCTGGATGTGACATTCGTTCATGAGCTATGCATTTGATTATCTAACCTTAACGGAAGGCTATGGGTCCAAGAAACGGTGTAAAGGCGATTACTTTTGGAGAGATGGTTTCAGTACGGTTCCAGGGTATCAGAACTATGTGACGATTATTTTAATAAAACGTTTTTTAAAATCCACAGTATTAAAATATCAACGGTAATAAATCAGTTAATAAAGATATACGTATTCATAAAAAGAACCGAAACCATTATTTTACCGTTTTATACTTGAAACTATTAAAATACTATCAAGCCTGTCAAGTCTGTCAAGTCAGGTACTCGGAAGGTCTCTACGCTGAGAAAACTCAACGTTCTTAGAGAATTAAGTGCAAAAATGAGCGATTTAGTCAATTTTCTCGCGTGGGTGTCCTTCAGACATATGCGCCATGATGTGGGGTTGATGGGCGGGCCTTAGAGACTGTTGGTATCATGGGCACTTGCGCCTTGAACTCTGAATCTATCTGTCGGATAACAGACTTTCGATAGTAGAAACCGTATATTTTTGGAAACGGTTCTACTACGATATCTCGATAGTTATCGTTATTTGAGATAAAGGTATTAAAAATTAAAATCGTAATTATTTTAAAAATGTATTAAAAACTTCATCGCCTTTAGGCAGAATCTAATTTTGATACGTCACAGAAAAAGTACCGTATATATACCGTAAATATACGGTAGTTTTCCACCCGCAAAGTCCGCTAAGGTAATGCAAAGACTTTACGACGGAAGTCATCCACAGTGACTATAGTGGCAAATGCTCTGGCCTGACTCAGTCGCTACCTTGATTGATGCTTCTTCCCCCTTCGCAATGATAGTCCTTCCCTTTCACCACTCTTGGTTTTCACTCTTCCTCTTCCTCTTCCTCTTCCTCCTCCTCCTCCTCCTCCTCCTCTTCCACTTCCTCATTTTCTCCTTCTCCATCCTCTCTATCAGCATCCATGCCCGCATTTGCCTGC
>NKYR01000064.1:206466-218075 GCA_003184365.1 Evernia prunastri
TCCCCCTTCGCAATGATAGTCCTTCCCTTTCACCACTCTTGGTTTTCACTCTTCCTCTTCCTCTTCCTCTTCCTCCTCCTCCTCCTCCTCCTCCTCCTCTTCCACTTCCTCATTTTCTCCTTCTCCATCCTCTCTATCAGCATCCATGCCCGCATTTGCCTGCTCGTGTTCAAAATCTATGCTTCCAATACTTCTCAGGTCTCGTTTGAGATCATCGGCGCAAAACATCTTACACAACGTTTTCATATCCTCATAGACCACCTGTCGTTGGCTTGAGCCGGGAATGTAAATAGTGTTGCCGATATTGAACGTCAGCGAGTAGAGGATATTGCGGGCATCCCAATCATCTTCGGGAGGTGATACTGGAAATCGGGACTTGTATTCCCTGATGTAAGCCTTGTTGCTTAGACGGTGCCGAGGCGCCCTCCAATTGCCAGTGTCGTACTCGTTATGACCATAAAAAGAACAGACATCAAACACAAATGCGTCCCCCGTCTTCTGATCCAATGCAGTATTGCCTCCGATCGTTAGACAAAATCCCGTTAAGTCGGGTGGAAGCCATCACTTACCATCCCAGCAGTCACCGTGAACGAGACAGGGTTTGAGAACCCTCCCTCTGACTGTAGCGGTAGAAGAAGCCGGGGAACAACTTTCTCTAGCGTGAGCTTGCACACAACGTCAAACTCAGGCCACCGGAGAATTGGCTTCGCCAAGTCCATTACATGTCCGAGGTGTCTGGTATACAGAATACACCATGAATCTTCCCAGGTGTCGACCGCCTGAGCGATCTTGGCATGACAAGTAGACATGTGAAAGCCGAATTTTCCAGTGGGAGATATAGAATCCTTATGTAAATTGGCTAGACCAGCGGCGAGCTTCGTAGGACTTGCCGGCTACTAGATAATGAGACTTGAAGCATTGACACGATACCAGATGAACTGCTTCAAATTGGATGCTAGGCAACCGAGGCGCTTTTGTATATCTATTGGGGGCAAGGGGGAGCAGGAAAGGGAAGCTGGCGACGACTTCTTTTGTCATATGTGTGACTCAACACTGCGTATCTCAAAGCACGTACCTGCTTGCCAACATCTCGAAATTCTGCAAGGAGAAAATAGATTTCAGGATCATCCTGGGTATATTTCCCCCAAGAATAGGGCTCTGGCACGAAGCTAGGAGAGACAGCGTGAATGGCTCTCAAAGACTCAAATTCGCCCTCGCACATATGTTTCCCTGTGTTACCCAATGTGACAACCTGTTATATTGGTATCAGTTGCTGTACACCCCGTCTTACGAGGGAATCCAACCTTGAGGAAGTAGTTCTTCTCTTCTCCGGAGGGCAACTTGACGATGATTTTTGCGGTCTTGCCCCAAAGTGACATGCCATAGTTCTGTGCATGCACGATCTTTGTTCCAGATACAGGGAAAGCTGACTACCTTTTAGTGACATTGGCGCTACACGTGACAGTACAGTCCTCACAGGCTCTCACGCTCTCATCGACATCGTAGTTTCCACTAGGCTGGGGGGGCAAGATGGGCTCCGAGGGTGTCTGCTCAGCCTCTAGCTGGGCCTCACCGATTTTGATGTTAGAGATGGAGTCGGTGACCTCCGTCCCACGCATCACAATGGTAGACGCCATAGCAACCTGAAGGAGGCTAAATCTTGATAGAAATAAGAATTCAAGGTATCAGTTGCATATTTAGAGTGCGATGAAGCAGTTGCTAGATATATATAGCCAAGAAGCCCAAAGCTGCAGAGCGTACCAATCGTCACTTTGTATATATCCGCGGACTGTAGGTGGGATGAAGCTACATTATGGCGGGTTTTATTTACCTGATGAAGGATCGATCAACCTTACCTAACCTATCTCTGTCAAGCCCGTAAGCCTGTTCCCGTCCCGGAAATCGACTCCACCATCGTCCTGGGTGTCTTTGGGAAAATGTCAAGCAAATAGAAAACAGCCTCCATTGGCATCTGGAAGTGAAAAGCTTGCGCCTGTCCCCCTATCACTTTACCCGTAAATACATACCTTTCTATTTGGGGCGATCTCTGTCGTCAGGAAGCAATCGTTCGGGCAGGAGATGCCATCTTGACAGCCCAGCAGTATGGTCGGTGCCACAAAGATATCCCATCACTACTCGTGTTATCTACGCAAGCCCAACTGACACAAGATTACGAGATAGCTGCGCAAGATTGGTTTCAATAATACTCATCGCGCTTATGACAACGGCGCTCCCGCTTCCGGTGAACCTTCTGCTGTACAAGGGCTTGGCCTCGAATCCGCACCATCGTTTGACCCTGAATCAGATCCTCGACAACGTCTTAGAGCACAGTCCTCTGTCGGCTTTCCTGTCGAAACGTTCCAGCGCGCTGGCAGAATACCGTTCCAACGCAGAAGCGGAGGAGATCTACTCCGCAGCCCATCGAACTCGAATTCCTCATTTCCTAGCACAGAGAACCTATCACAACCAGGGAGCCAGCTTCCTGACCCTCTGGGGCTTCATCTAGTCTGTGACAACTCCCATCCCACCGGAGATATCATATTCGTACATGGATT
Organism: Evernia prunastri; assembly: GCA_003184365.1. Lineage (NCBI taxonomy): Eukaryota > Fungi > Ascomycota > Lecanoromycetes > Lecanorales > Parmeliaceae > Evernia > Evernia prunastri. The sequence goes on from NKYR01000064.1 coordinate 209,022, forward strand.
GGGAGGTACGGCGAGAAAAACGTGGTCTTGGGATAGAAATGTGGACTACTTCTGGCCTGAGTGGCTGGCTGAAGAAGACGCATTGCGGTCATACAGGATTTTTACATACGGATACAACTCCAATTTTAAGGGTGCTGGGACCAACCTCAACATCATTGACTTTGCCAAGGACCTCCTATTTCAGATGTTAATATTTTCCGGGGGGCTCGAGGAGAACCATGTACCTGTTGGCCGGCAGCCCATCATATTCGTTGCGCATTCTATGGGGGGCTTGGTAGTGAAAAAGGCATATGTGCTCGGCAAGCACGATGAGCAATATGCCCACATTATTTCCAAAACCTATGGGATCATGTTCCTTGCCACGCCACATAGAGGTGCACATTACGCGAAGATTCTTAATAATATTCTGTCGACAGCACCCCTTGGTGCGCCGCCAAAGGCTTATGTTGAGGACCTGGACACACACTCACGAACTCTACAAGACATCAATGAACAATTCCGAACCTTATGCGGCGAACTGTCCCTGGTTTCCTTCTTTGAGACTCTCAAAACAAGCTTTGGCATAACCAAGTCTCTAATTGTCGAGAAGGAGTCAGGAATTCTAGGCTATCCTCAAGAAACATCAAACCCTTTGAATGCAGATCATCATACCATTTGCAAGTTCAAAAGTCGGGAGGACGGAAACTATATCACGGTCAAGAGCTTGCTCAAATTGTGGGCCTCGAAATTGTCTCAGCTATGCGCTTCAAGTAAGTGCCACGAACAGCGTTTTCGAGTTATATTTACCTTCCAGCGTATCTTCAAACTCAATGCCACCTCTTTGAGTTGCGATTTGTATATTACAGGCTTTCCCAGTGTTCTGCTATTCACTGAGTCATGCCTTGCAAGGCCAGCTACGTACAACGGGAATTGCACTTGAGTCTTTCCCAACTCATTGGCAGCTCTCATGCGTTAAGGTCAACAGAGTTGCATTAGCCCCGACTGTTGACTCGTCGGATATATGTCGCTTCTATTCGCCTGGATTGTCCCTTAGCCCACACGTCTTGATCATCACTCTTTATCGTACGCTGTCCGAGTGATGTTTGTGCTGACTTCATAACAGGGCCGATATACCATGCACGTAGGACCAGCAGCACATTCGGCTTATTCAAGAGCATAGAAGTCATAATGGGAGTACGAGAACGTGCCGAGGACGAGTTTAAGACCTTCCGCAGTAGGGCAATGAACGGAACTTGCCATTGGATTACGCAGAAACAAAGCTTCTTGGAATGGCTTGAAGGACATGAGGCATCTCAGAGTCCCAGCGTCTTTTGGCTCACCGGCCTTCCTGCTATGGGCAAAACAGTTCTTGCCAGTTACGTCGTCGAATATCTTCTGTTGCATGGTGCTAGAAGAGACTGCCAATATCATTTTTTCTCCGCCGGCCATCAAAACAAACGGACAGCAGCGTATTGTCTTCGCTCCATAGCCTCCCAGCTTGCATTCGTAAACGAGGAGTTCAGGGAGAAATTGTTCAATCTACACGAAGAAACTGGCATTTCGTTCAGCTCACAGGACCAAAATTTCAGCGTGATATGGGAAAAGATCTTCGAAGGAATTATCTTCAAAATGCAGTTAGACCCTTTGTATTGGGTGCTGGACGCATTCGACGAGGCGGACGTGCCGTCAAAGCTGGTCAGCAGCCTCATGAGAATTCAGTCGCTGACGCCAATCAAAATACTCATTACCAGCAGACCGATGAGAATACCATCTGGGCCTGCGACGTGTGGGTCTTCCGTCAACACCTGCTTCCTCTCTGAAGATGACACGGGTGATGACATTCGAGCCTATGTTCGCAACGCCGTCCGCGAAGCTTTACCAGACGACGAACAACAGATTCGGCACGAAATCATAGAGCAGGTCTTGTCAAAAGCCGGCGGCTCCTTCCTTTGGGTGAAATTGGCCCTTGAGACACTTCATGACAATTGGCATACACAAGAAGACATCCGCAAAGCCTTAACAGAAATGCCTAAAGGGATGGAACACCTATACATTCGGATGCTAGAAAAGATCGAGACTCAATCTCCAAGGTTGCAGCTTATGGCAAAGAGGATTTTGACATGGACGGCTTGTTGCTGGAGGCCTCTCGGCGTCGCTGAATTGCAAACAGCATTAGAGCCTGAATTCTCCGGTTTTGTAAGGTTACAGGAGACAATCGTTCAAATATGTGGAAATTTCGTTTCCGTGGACAATGACAAGGTATCCCTGATACACATGACGGCCCGCCAATTTCTCCTAAGCGGCCGGGATGGGGCACCGGCGTTCATTAACCCTGTTTATGGCCATGAGCATATAGCAACTGTTTGCTTGAAGCATCTCTCGGATGATAAATGGAAACGAATTTTCAAGACTGTAGAGGCCTCCGCCATTACAGCAACAGGAAGAACACCCAAAAAGAATCGGCTCTTGCTTGCCGAAAAAGGAAATCCATTCCTCGGCTACTCAGTATGCTATTACGCTTACCATATTTCTAAGTCGTCCGTGGATTCGGAGCAACTACCAGCTGTGTTGAAGATCTTCTTCATGAAATATTGCATTTCCTGGATAGAGGCGATCGCTTTATCAACAGACCTTAGATATCTCACTCGATCAGCTAAATATTTGAAGGCCTACGCAAAAAGGAGATCACGCAGATTAAAACTCGATGATGTTGATTCTCCCTTGACTCTGAAAGATCCCGACACCGATGACTCAAGAACTATACATCTATGGGCAATCGACTTCATTCGTATAGTAGGAAAATTTGGACCCAATTTGGTTCAAAGTCCATCGTCAATTTACCGACTTATACCTCCATTTTGCCCCCGTGCATCGATGATTGGTACCGTATATGGCCCACAAGAAAGGTCGATCTTGGTGACTGGACTGCCTTCAGAAGGGTGGGACGATTGTCTCGCGAGTGTGAGCGTTGGGGGGGAGGAAGCGGCAACTAAAATACTTGCGACGGATGCATTCTTTCTGATAGTGGTCAGTGGCAGCGGGACCGTCGTTGTATGGTATGCGGAGACATGCGAGGAGGCGCGAAGGATCCAACATGGGGAGTATGTCTCATTCATGGAAACGAATCGGTCTCAAAGCCTTCTGGCGACGGCGGGCAGCGAAACCTATCGAGTATGGGATATCTCGTCCGGCAGACAGCTGTACCGGCATGAGAAAACATCTCGGGCCATCGCCATGGCGATAGCTTTTGGCAGCACTGGGTCTGAATTGATTGTCGGCCTGGATGACTGCTCAGTAACGAGCTACGACCTTGAAAAATCACGACAGAAATGGCAATTTGTCGTTCCTACTTATGGAGATTATCATGGTTGTCCCCTCATTATGACGATAAGCCCAGACTTGACCAAGCTTGCAGTGGCCTGGAGGGGAAAGCTCCCTGTAGTGTGGGATTTATCTGGGGCTGAGTCTCAACGACCCTTACAATGCAGAGTTCGGAGCAGCACAGACGCGCTGTTTTCTCCTGTGACGATGCAATGGCAGGCTGACGCAAACTCAATACTCGTTCTGTGTCAAAATACGAAACTCATCGAGTGGCGCATATATGACGAGGAGCAGCATGAGTTCGACCATGTCAAGCCTCTTGAGATGACTATCAGCCAGGACGGTAATTTCCTACTCACAAGTAACCACATGGGCACAATCAGCGTCTTCACTTTCCCTCGGCTCAGTCTCGTATATCAGTTGGTCAATGAGAATGAGTTCATCGAAGATTTGGCCTTTAGTCCCGACGGTCAGCGCTTTTACGATATACGTGGCTCGATCTGCAATGTATGGGAGCCCGACGCCCTTGTAAGAGCGGATGACTACGAACTCGAAGATCGAGGAAGCTCCATAGCAACTGAGCCCGTGATAGCACACGATGAAAGCAGCCGAACTCTTGTCACCGCATTGGCCTATGGCTTTGCGGATAAATTCTACTGCGCTGGCCGTGAAGATGGCACGGTCTGTATTCATGACACCAATGATGGCAAGAAAGTGCGTAAAGTCTCCGCTCATTCTTCCCACAGCTCGGTCATCAGACTAGCGTGGTCCTATTCCAACAAGTACATAGTATCCGGGGATGACTCCGGCCGGATTGTGGCGAAGAGGGTGGAATTGAAAGAAAATAACACGTTCGGCGTCTTTCCCGTCTTGGACATCCGAGTAGATGAGGCGGTCCAGCAATTCTTGTTGAATGAATCTGAAAGGTTCCTCCTCATCTCGACATCGTCCACCGATAGAATATGGGACCTCAAATTGAAAAAAGAATTGTGCTGTCGACGATGGAATTCAAGCCAAGGCAGGAGATGGATCCAGCACCCCTACAAACATGAGCTCTTGATATGGATCGATCCATCCGCGGTTCATACCTACAGCTGGAATGCATTAGAGCATACTGATCTAAAAGCAACCCCGCCCGCGGAGCCCGTGTCCCCAAACCACACCGCATCCCACGGCAAAGTCGTTTATTGGGTCGCCTTGACCAACAACAAACAATACATTGTCTACCTATCTGGTGCCGGTCATACAGACACGCGATTAACAAGCGGCCTACATCTCGAGCTTCTCTCTACTTCTGACCTCCAGGTTCAGCATCCGCACTCGCTGACTAGTGGTTGTATGACGGAGCTCGCCGCTCAAATTAAACGTCTGATAGGCACCTATCAAGATAGAATCGTCTTTCTTGATCACGAATATTGGCTCTGTACCTGGAGGATAGATTCTGACCTCACCGATGTTAAGAGACATTTTTTCTTGCCAAAGGACTGGCTGAATCAAAGCACGCTGCACATGGCTACATTGAATGCTCATGGAACATTTTTTGCCCGAAGCACGGAGATGTAGCCATTGTGAGACATGGGATGCGGTTCTAAACGCTCACGGGTCACGAAATACGAATGAGGTCCCGTAGTATCGAAATGTTGAGTCAGAGCGTACAAACGTAAATATATTATTGTGTCTCAAGACGCGACATCACCTAGCCGTTTTCGTAGAGTTGGAGTATTAGTGTGAATCTATTCTCCCGTCATTTCTTAAAACGACCGAGCTTTGCCGGTTCTTGGCAAAAGGCTGAAAATCGGGTTGTCTCTACGTCTTCACCATATTGCTCTCATGAGATCGTAAAACGAAAAATAGATCGAGTAACAAGGGGTGGATTCATGTTACTTCTGGAGCAGAAAGGGTTTTCAAGATCTGTTCATATTCCAGGCAGCTTTGCTTTCATTCTCACACGGCGTGCGGGTCTGCGTCTTCTATAGTCACCTCATACTCGCTCTTGACAGTATCTGTTGGGATTGAGTTGCAACCCCAGTCGGCTTCTTCGCGGACCAGATCCTGACTCTCGCATATCTGAAGCTCCGAACCTTCATCAAATCTTTGAAACTCTCTGATCGCGCTCCGTGACTAAAACACAGACGCTTGGCGGTGTAGCTGTGACCCACCTGCTGCGAAGGGCGGCCCCTCTTGAATTCCCGAAAGAGCTGCGGGATCACCACAGGCAAACTCCCACATATAATGGCACACACTTCTTCAGCTACCGAGAGGATGAGAAAGACCGCCACCCCTTTTAGATCATTGTCGTTAGTTGACCTTGTGTCGCAATGCCTACCAAAGTTGAGGACACGCTTACAACTGGGGCCGCTCTTGTCGTCGGTGTCAACCTCCAAATCAACGATCCGGGCAAGTTCTAAAAGGCAAGCACTACGTGCGGTAACCGGCATTTTAGCTTTGCACAGGTACTACCTAGACAGAATCTCTTTAGGGTATGGGCTACCCACAGTGCTCCGACCGAGAATATGGTGCAAGACCGAGCTTCTTTCTTAGAGGTATTTGAAGCTTTAAGATGGCTGTGATGGGTAGTAACAGAAGGGCGACATCCGAGATGAGGCTAAATATCAGAGGCATAGCAACATGGTATCGTTGATAGTATCGTGTCTAATACCATGAGACCGGCCAGCACTGAAAGATATAAAATCCAGTTTCCCCCAAAAACCACAAGATGGCATATACCATGATGGTCCACCAAGCGATACGCAGCCATTTCTGGTTGACCAAAAATAGGCGGTGGTAGAAGAAGAGAATTGAGAGCTTGATGAAGGTGAAGGTAGGGCCTACGAACACCATACACAGCCAGACATGCTACAAGACCGGATGCGTTAGGACTGCGATTGTCTCCCGAATTCGTAAAGTTGATTGACTAACCTTGAAAATGCTCGCTAGATTCCGAGGCATCTGTGGATCCTCGGCATTGATTCTCGATGAATGAAGGCCGAGTCCATAATGGGTAGCTTGAGATTTTGAATTTAGTACAAGGGGTTTCGCACACAATGGAGATTCACATACAAGCGAAGAGGTTGCCAATGACAATGTTCACGCAGACCTTGAATACAGTGAGTCAAACGCTGATTTTGAATTCTTAGAGGAGAACCACGAACCCCACTCAGAAGAACAAAGATGTCTTCGAGAAAGACACGTTCGCCTTTTCTGTAGTGTGCCCGATAATGGGCGACTAGTAGTGCTACGACAGCAAGGTTATTGAGCACGAGAAAGGTCACAAGAGTCCCGTACAGCGCGGGTCGCCTGTCTCCGCCAAAGTTTACAGAAGTTGCTTGTGAGGTAGTCATAGTTATCAATCACGGTTCAGAAGGGTCAAGAATGGACAGAGCAGGCTTTTGACAAAACGCTAACTGTGGCCATCCCTCGTTCCCAAACAGAGAAAGGGTAGTAAAGGTCAGGCTGGGTAGGAGCCTCATGCATCGATCACCTCTTTCAGAATATCAGTGCTACCAGGCGGACGTGGGAGGCATGTGTAGAAGGATGGAAGCACATCCTATGTCAACACTGATGGTAAGTCTCATAGGTATCCTATACCTTATTCCTCTTGTAGCTAAGCAGCCAGCTAAATTCAAGAGCTCTCTTTAGGTAAGGTGTCATCTTTGATACATATTAATTAAGAAAACTTTCTGGGACATTTGAGAGTTACATTTGTTCGACTCCCTTCTTTGCATCAACAAATGTATACAATGGACGTAACGTTCTTTGCATTTAAAGGAGGTAACGTTGACGGCTGGGCCATATCGCTATTGAAGCAAAAGACCCGGATTGAATAAGATACCTTATGATCAAGTGAGGAGCCGCCCTTAGCTCTGTACTGTTAAACAGGTAGACCTTGTGATTTCGTATATGAGGGCGTGGAGGGTGATCGGGCTGTCAAAAGCGGGTTGCTGCATATTGCACACAAATCATTTACTCGTATCTAAGGTACCCGAAGTGTACTTTACCTGAAAGTGCACGATTAGGGATAGGGCCTCTCACCGCAAATTTTGTCCACCATCATATATGTACTTAGAAAACGTAATTAAGATAGTTTAGTATAGCGATAATACAATTCCAGTAGACTATATTATATTAATGCAGAAACGTTATGTTTAAGTGTATAATATAAGGTACCTAGATAGGTCGGGATGTCCTGGGGGCGCAAGATAGGGGCGCAACGCAAGATTCGCTTATTTTACCTCCTTACCCAAATAAGTATGGTAACCCCACCAAAATTAGGGTAGCTGGGTAGGATATCTACAATATGATGTCGCAAACACGTCGCAATCACTCCATAAGGCCTATATGTAAAAATTTCTGGATGTATGACGTAATGAGTAGTTACTTCATGCTTATTCCTTGCTCCCAACGAGTTCCCCTAGCAAATAGCCCGCCTCTAGAATACGTCGCTGCTGAGACTCCCTCTCATCGACATCCTCACTGGGTATCAGATTCGACTTAGACTTCTTCTTACTGGGCTGCATAGCAGGCTGGAGTGTAGCATTCAACGTAGGTCCTCGGGATCTTTTCTGCGAGAGACCTTTCTCTTGCTCCCACGCCTTCTTTTCCTTGATTTGACGGCCTGAACTAGACTTCATAAGTACTGGTGGAGCGGAGGAGGAANACTACAGGTGCTCAGGTCGGCAAACAGCGAGTCGTCCTTCCTACCACGCATATCGGTGGCCCACGGTTCATGAAACAGCTCTATCAAGACACCATTGCCCTGTCTACGAGATTCGGCCGGCCAGACCTCTTCACCACCTTCACCTGCAATCCGAATTGGAAGGAGGTGAAGGAAAACCTCCTGCCTGGCGAACGAGCGACCGATCGCCCTGATCTGATAGCGAGGGTATTCAGGCTGAAGTTGAGGGCCCTGCTGGACGATATTCTGAAGAAGAAGGTGCTTGGTAAGTGCTCATATTCTTTCATAGAGGTAGCCCATGCACCTCCCCCCACCCCCCCCCCGCGTAGATTGGCGGTATTGTTAGTCAGGCGGTTAGAACAGGTCATCCTTTTGTCATTTAGGGGTCTTTCTGGCACGGTTCAGGGCCCCGGACGCCATAATTCCTGCCTGTAAGCCCTGCGGTACCGTCAAATTTTTTTTCTTCCTCACTGAGGGCGAAGCACGGTCGGGATGTCCTGGGGGCGCAAGATAGGGGCGCAACGCAAGATTCGCTTATTTTACCTCCTTACCCAAATAAGTATGGTAACCCCACCAAAATTAGGGTAGCTGGGTAGGATATCTACAATATGATGTCGCAAACACGTCGCAATCACTCCATAAGGCCTATATGTAAAAATTTCTGGATGTATGACGTAATGAGTAGTTACTTCATGCTTATTCCTTGCTCCCAACGAGTTCCCCTAGCAAATAGCCCGCCTCTAGAATACGTCGCTGCTGAGACTCCCTCTCATCGACATCCTCACTGGGTATCAGATTCGACTTAGACTTCTTCTTATTGGGCTGCATAGCAGGCTGGAGTGTAGCATTCAACGTAGGTCCTCGGGATCTTTTCTGCGAGAGACCTTTCTCTTGCTCCCACGCCTTCTTTTCCTTGATTTGACGGCCTGAACTAGACTTCATAAGTACTGGTGGAGCGGAGGAGGAAGGNTTGTTACCCCTGCGGGGACCGACTCACTATGCAGCTAAAAATTAAAGTCACGGTCTAAGCAGGGGGTCGAAAGCTAATGGAGACAATGTTTAGGCCGAACACCAGCGCA